>JANSTS010013911.1:1361-35570 GCA_026546915.1 Sylvicola fuscatus
CACACACACACACACACACATGATTGTGAACGAATATGCATAATTTATGCGCCAAATTTACTACAATTTAAACGCTTTATTATTTATATTTAATGGTTTATTGTAGCGCTGCTGGAATATTATCCACACATTTAAATGAAAATGAACAGCTTTTTTAATAACATGTTCTGAACCCGACAAAATCTACAAGAATTTTGCTGGAATGTGCAACGGTGGCGTGAATGCATCGTCGTTTATCTGAACGCAACACACGCTAAATTTAGTTTCGCCATCAGGCATCGTCCCTTTGCGCTCATTATGTTACATATCTACTATCCACAATTCAATTACTTAGCCTGATATATTAGTGCCGTTTGGACACATAAGTAGAATTTAATATGCTTAATATACGGCTTTCGTGCAAACAAACATCACATCGACACGTTACACTATTTGCAACTAATCGCTGCTCATTTAAAAACATTGCATGTTCGACAAAGTATACTATTTAACAAAATGTACGTGCTTACATGTATTTATTAATTTGCATGGAATTCGCTTCGTTTGTCGTCGCTGCTCTAATGATGATCAATATTAATGTAATGCAGCGAATTGAAGAAGTCTGCATAAATTACAGCCAGTGCTCCAAATTATTTCGTTATCCCCACCAGAAAGCATACATTATTACATTAAGGTCCATTGTGAAGCGCCGCGCCGTGTTGATGTGAAGCAGCGTCGCGTCGCGTTGAAATGGGCGCCGAAATGTCTTGATAATCAATTTTTATTTGATTTCATTGGGATTTTAAATTTGATTTATACTCCGTCAAAGAACGATTCTGGGCGCAACATGTGCCGTCGCGGGCGTGCTCGCTCAGCGGATATGTGAATGTTTGTAATATTTTTATTTCCTTACATTTTGTGCCAGGATGTATGAGATTTTACAACTTTTTACATGCGGAAATACAGCACTTGCTCGCTAACTGTATGTTCAATGTTCAAACGAATGTTATAATTGACCAAGAGGAAAATGGTATTTTCTGTTCCTTTTCACGTCGCCCAAATAAAAGTTTAGTTGGTGAGAAAAATATTTTTGGATCCATCTCGAAACATTGTTTTAATCGATTTTTAATTGTACTTGGTGAACTGAAAACAAGCTTAAGAAAGCTGTAGTTTTGAATTGAGAAATGATGGATAGCAGAGCGGAAAGTTTTTTTTTTGCGTGTAGGCTTTGTTTTGAAGTTTTAAAACTTTATTTTTATTTGGCAATATCTTTAAAATCCCCTTAGTTGCATACATAAGTCGATAAGTATCTAGTCTAAACCCACATGTCGGCTGCGTTTGTTGTTAATAAATACAATATAAATGCTTCAGTTGTTGGCAAACTTATAAGCCTTTACCCAATTGTGGAGCTTTCAAGTTTAAATCTTTCGTCGCTTGTAGTTGAGTGTTGGAATTAATCTCACGAATTGAATAATTATTTCTTTTGCTTCACAATACAAATTAATTCATAATTGTGTTAATTTTGTCTGGGAATATTATTATGTTGTCGATTTTCAGGGGTCTATTAGCGTAAACTTTGTCTTTAAGATAACCCTTAATGATTCGTACACATTCCGTTTTGCAAACCGATGTGATTAGGACGGAGCGCGTTAAGGAGACACTCGCCAATTTGAATCATTCATAAAGACCGAGATTGTTTCAGGGTGGCCCCGAAACATTAAAATAATTGCCAATTTGTTGGGCGTTAGTCTTTAAAGCTGTTGTTTCGTAAATTAATGTTAGACGATAGTAATTATTATGTATAATTAAATATTAAATGCATAAATTGATGGATGAATAGCATTTATTAAGGGTCGACAAGGAGATTCTCGTGGCGAGCTTTGACTATGTCGGACAAAACTGTAATTTAATCGTTATCCACTTATTTTCTCAATTATTCGCATATTCATGGAAAGTGTTTTGTAATTTACGCCACAAAATTGGGTGAATAACTTATTCGTACATACACACCTCATATTCGTTCTTAACAAAATTAATAGATTAGAGGGATTTTAACAATTTATTTAAAGAGCATTATTGCTATAGTATTTTGTAATTTGATAAAAAGACAAGTAACCATGGTATAAATCTCTTAGTTAATAAGAATGGTAATTTTTTTTAAATTCTTGTGATGATGTTTACCATCATGTTTTTTTTTGTTGCAGTGCACTAAAATATCTTAACATTTCAACTGTTTTGCGATTAACGAATCAAGTTCATATTGATCAATTAAAATGCTCATTTCATACATCCGAGTGAAATACGTCAATTAATAAAATATTCATAATACGAACAGCATGTTCATTGTTCCTATCACTTAATTACAAGCATTTAAATATTCACAAGAATATTCCATTATCAATAGCGCTCATTATAAATAAAAATGAAGAGAACGCCACACAACCAACACGCCAGCACGTAATCCGGAAATATGTATTTCCCACATCTTTGCAGTGTTTATGCATATACTTGTGTCCTTAAAGTTAGTTTCGTTTCTTTGAAATTCTGCCGGTCAAATGGCTCATTTTTGCACGACACATACATTTTTTAGAGCACTTTTGTTGGCGTACTGGTGGACGTTGTGGTACGTTGTGGCTATTTACAAGAAAAAAAAAGCTCACTACAAATAGTGGAGCAAACTTTCGTGTCCTTGGCAAAATGGAGCTGTGACACGAAACCTATACAAAAGAAAGTTTATTAGTAACCTTTTGGTGTTTCTTCTTGTATTTTCGGAAATGTATATATGGGAATGTGTGTGTGACTTATTTCCACAAAATTTATCACTAAAGTTGGTAACGCTATCAAATGGCGTATAAAAAAACTAATTACTGCTGTTGGAAACATCAAATTAAACGGATAATTGAGTTGTATGAGCGTGTAATAATCGCAATAACTTACTAATTCCCAGCTGAGTTCGTCTCTGCTCTTTTTATTTATTGTTTGGGCACTGTCCAGGGTGTGGGTTCGTTGGGCTGATTGAGCTTTATTGCATTGTGGCTTTATCCTAAAAATCTATCGATCCTCGCAAAATCAGTGTATAAAAATAGCAAACGATTACGAAGAATCGCGATTTTCATTATTCCAAAGCACTACGAAATTGATAATATTCTTTGAATTAAAAAAAAATATATTTGTACTATATTTATGAAATGCTTAATGATTTATCAGATTATGTTAAAAAAATTATTTTCTACTAGTTTAATGTAAAAATCATCTTTTATCAATTTATGTGTCCTTTTAATTAAAATGATAATTAAAAATCATATCATTACGTATAATGATATTTATGTTCATTTAATTTTATTATAAAATATGTTTTGACGTGACCACTAGCCAATAATAATTAGTTTTTTTTATATCGACCGTAATCGTATCGCTTTTCTGCTTTCGGTTTACACCTGTTTAATATTTCATAAAGTCGCTTTGCGCATTTCATGTGTTCACCATAAATATATTTTGCCAGCTTATTCATTTATTACGTAATACAATTACCATCATTTTCATGAATCAATGTTATTGCGATTGGATTGAGGACATCAATTAAATATGTTAGGAGAATGGAAGATAGTATTTAAAATTGATATTGCAGCTACGGCAAAAGTTTTAACATTCCTGAAACTTGAGTGTCCTTAAATGAAAATGCTTTCAACTTTAAAGAACAAAGTCTCATCGTTTTGCGGTGCTTGGAAGACAGAACTTTTGTATGCATACGTATCTTACGTTCTTACCATAAGCAATATAATAAACTGCAAAAGTTTTTTTTTTGCTCGCGCTTCCATGTTTCACCAGCTGGTGGTTACTGGTTACTATTTACGTGATTAAGTTTTAAGTTTACTCGTATGTACTCGTGGATAATCGACTCATTATGTTGGTAAATTATGCAAAAATTAAAATGTTTATGGCTTTTAAATTATATAGAAAATAACAAAATGGTTTTTAAATAACATTAAACAATAAATTGAATGATTAGTTGAAGAATTTCCTTCCTGGCTGTGTCAAAATTCACTGTAAAATCAATTCTCGCGTCTTAATCTGTTAACGATCCATTATTTAGTGAGATTGATTACGGTGTTTTGACAGGCGCGTGAATTTAAAGAAAAAAAGGTGTGATGGAAGTAGAGTGTAGACGATCAAGTAGACGGATCAATCATATAAGAGTTCTTGTGCTTATGCATCCCCTAGTAACGTATTATACTTTAAGGAATAACAATAGATAAGCTTTTTATCCAATAAATATACGGATTTAGTTACTATGCTAGTAAGCAGTACATAACCATTTATTTCCAATTTGTGTAAGCTTAGTCGATTGATTTTTGGATTACATACATTCATGCGTTGTTTTGTTTAATATATAAGTTTCGTCCTCTAATTTCTCCTAAACATCTTATTGTTGTTTCTTACTTATTACTTGTTATAAATATTCGGAATGTATTTACTTACTTTTTTTCTACGTTTATTTAAATGTTTCAAATTTACGATTCGTTAAAGTTTTTGTTTACAACTATATTCAGAGCATATACAAAACTATGCTGTGCCAGGTGTGATTTAATGTTTCTAATCCTTTACAATTTAACCGGTAGGTGCTCGCTTTCGATCGGGACATTGGCGAAAATGGTCGCATAACGTACACAATTAAGTCGGGCAAAGGAAAGGCAAAGTTTCGCATTAATGCCGACACAGGCTTGATATACGCTGCCAAAACATTCGAGGCCAACACCGAGTATGACCTAATTGTACGTGCCGAAGATAACGGTGTACCGAAACGTGCCCAAACTGCACGCGTCAGTGTTATTGTTGTGCCAATTGGCGATACATCAGAGCATCCGCCACAGATTAAAAGTAATGATCAACACGTTGAGGTGACCGAAAACGATAGTCCCGGCTTCCTTGTGACGCTGATCCAAGCTTACGACGAAGATGGCGACCCGTTGTGGTATGACATCGTGGCCGGCGACGAAAAGAACGACTTCTACATCGGACGCGACAACGGCAATCTACTGTTGGCTAAGCATCTCGACTGGGAAACGAAAAAGGAGTACAATCTGACAATCAATATAACGGATGGTGTGCACACAATTCAGACGCTGATGTATGTCAGCGTGCTTGACATAAACGATCATCGGCCAGAGTTTACTGAGAAAGTTTATAGAGTTGACATCTCCGAGAATGTCGAAGAAGGAACAGAATTGCTGCAGCTGCATGCGTCTGACATGGATGAGGACAAGAAACTGTTCTATAGCATGCACGCCGCCCAGAATCCAATGTCATTAAAACTCTTTCGCGTTGATTCTATGAGCGGCAGCATCACACTTTCACAGCAATTGGATCGTGAGCTCATTTCTGAGCATGTCCTTATTGTGTTTGTCAAAGATCAGGGAACACCCGCCAAAAGGAATTATGCTACCGTCATCATAACTGTACACGATCATAATGACAATACTCCAGAATTTACATCGAAAATTTTGGAGGGTAAGATTTTTGAGACTGCAGCTGTTGGTTCCAATATTTTGCAAGTTTACGCAATCGATCGGGATTTGGGTGACAATGCACGAATTACATATGCAATAGTGAGTGGTAATATCGACAGCTTGTTCAGCATTGATGCGGACATGGGTACAATAACATTGGCGAAGGAGTTCAGCAAGTCTTCACTGTCCGAGTACATGCTGCAGGTGAAGGCGACCGATCATGGAAAGCCGTCATTGTCCTCACAAATTCCCGTTCACATAATGGTTGTTATGGCAGAAAATGCATCGCCGAGGTAATCTAACGTCTTCCAATTTGAATATGTTTTAAAATAGATACATCTGTTACATTTCCGTTTCCTATTTTTTTTTTACCCCAGGTTTTTAAAGAGTAATCCAGCAGCTGAAATTTTCGAGAACGTACCGATTGGCACATTTGTCATGCACATTGAGGCGCGCAGCACGTCGTCCGTGCTGTTCGACATAATCGATGGCAACACTGACGATATGTTTTTCATAAATCCGTCAACTGGTGTGATTACGGCTAAGAATTTCTTGGACTATGAGACACAGAAGATTTACAACCTCACAATCAAAGCCACCAATATGGCGTCCGCCTACGACACGTGCTCAGCCGTTGTGCATGTGCTCGACCGCAATGACAACGCGCCATATTTCCTCCAACATGTGTACAGGGGTGAAATTTCGGAGGCAGCACCCATAACGACACTGGTTACCGCTGTGACGAACTCCAGCGAGCAAATACCACTGGTAATTAAAGCGAACGATCTCGACTCCGGCACTAATGCGCTGTTACACTACGACATTGTTGAGATGATGGCCCGCCGATATTTCCACATCGACTCAACCACTGGCGCGGTTAAGACAGTTATGGTGTTGGATCATGAGAAGATACCGCTGTTTACATTTCATGTTAAGGTGAGTTGATTATGTGTGATTAAATTGCGTGTGGCAAGGTGCTGCATATTCAACTAATTTCATTTAGTTTGATATATTCATTTAAAATTCCTATGTGTAATTTGTGTGAGAGGGTTTGTAATAAGCCCTATTAGTATGTTGACTGTAGAGCATATGTGTGTTCCTACTTGTTATGGTTTACATTTATAATCGATTGCTAAACGCCAATTCAAAATCACCCACATGCCACAACCACAGCCATTTAATGCATTTAGAATTATACCGAATTTGCTTGTAAATTGGAAACCATCCTTTTTGTAATTAAAATAGTAACATTTTAAAATATGGTTTTGTAAAGCAATCAAAAATGAAACCATTAAACATAATTTTTTGATTATATTTCTAATATCTATTAAATTATTTAATAATTGTATTTTGTCAATATTTAGTATTTACGCGCAACAACCACGACTCTCAATATGATTCGATGTTAAATCCATTAAAAAACACTTTTCACATTTCCCTAAAACCGCAGAATATCAATGAACACTTTTTTCTCTCCATCGAATAGGTTTCTGATTTGGGGAAGCCGATTATGTCATCGGAAACAATTGCGCGCGTGGAAATAAGTGTAACAGATGTTAACGATTGTGCTCCAGTGTTTTCGCAAAAGGAGTATAATGTGACATTATTACTTCCCACGTACGAAAATGTCGTTGTAATTCAAATTAATGCCACTGATCAAGACAGTTTAGAGAATTCATCGCTGCGTTACGACATAATTGACGGCAACGCCGAGGGCATATTCGCAATCAACGCTAACACTGGTGTGATAACAACAAGGCAAGTTCAATTTTATGCAATGATTTATTAAACCATTCGTAATAGTATCATGTTTTTTTGTTTTTTATTTTTTATATTTAACGAAAGTGAAGTACCAATCAATTTGTGTTACTTTTTATTGAAGAATTTATTAGCACAGCATTTGCATCGTAATAAGACGTTGTGGCACATTCCATGCAATTATTGTGCTGACTGCTGAGATGTTGATGAAAAATGAAGATAGAGTTATGCATTATGATAGAAGATGACTCCATTCGATGGACAAATCGTTATTCATTATACGTTATCAGATCTGCAAATCTGTTAACGATGGCTTACATTAATAGTAATTTACTAGACGAATCCTAATCATATATCAAGTTTTGTTCATTACATATTGATAAAATTAATGTTCATTTCAAGAAACGTTTGGATTTGATTGAAACTGTAAATTGATTTTATTGAATGACGAAGCATTACATTTCAAATGGCATTTGATTTTTTTTTGCGTGTAAGCCGCAGTTGAATCATTAGAATTTTCCAATTAAATTTCCAATTGTTCGAAGACCACAAAATGTGTCCTCTTGTCCGATTGGGCAAGTCCTATTTTACATTCAGTGGAACAATTTTTTTGTGGTTAGTTTACAATTGTATCTTCTTCATTGTTCTCGAAACGCTTTTTAGAATGTTTATGGAAAAATATAATTTAGTAAAGTAATTCATTGAAACAGTTCTTCGTCCTTTTTTTGTAATAATGTCGGTTTAATTTCTTCGTTTTTCATAATAATATAACCGACACTTGATATTTTAATATTGTGAAAGAAGTCCAGCGATTCTTGCAAAGAATGTAAAAAATTCCACGTATGCAGAGAACCATTTCTTTTCTCACAGCAAAGCTTTTGCGAAATGGTGATTAATAAATGGCTTCACTTAATTACAATGCATGAATCAAACATCTACAAAAAGACAAATATTACAATACCGTTTTACTTTTACTGTGTTACAGGGATGTCGAGCACATAAGTTCCTATTACAAATTGCATGTTCGCGTTTCTGATGGACAATTTACGAAAGTGACATACGTGCATATAACAGTGGAAACTTCCGAGAATTCCGGACTGATATTCCAAAAATCCGTGTACGACGGCTCAATCGTTGAGAACTCGACGAAAATCTCCATAGTGACTGTGGTTAATGTGATTGGATCGTCGTTGAATGAGCATGTTGAATTTCGTATATTAAATCCGACGGATATGTTTAAAATTGGCCGCACTTCGGGTGCGGTTGAAACAATGGGCAAACGCTTTGATCGCGAACTTTGTGACAACTACGAGCTGATAATTGAGGCGCGCTCCCATCCACCCGACCAGGAGCGACCAAGAGTGGCGCATGTTGTCGTTAACATAACCATACTGGACATCAACGATAATTGCCCGATGTTTGTGAATTTGCCGTACTATGCTGTCGTGTCCGTGGATGATCCCAAAGGATCGGTTATAACCAAAGTGCATGCCGTGGATTTGGATAGCTACGAGAACGGAGAGGTGCGCTATGAAATGAAACGGGGTCATGGTGAATTATTCAAGGTAGACCGAAAATCCGGAGAGGTGACACTAAAACAGATACTGGAGGGTCATAATAGGGACTACAAATTAATTATTGCCGCATATGATGGCGGCATCACACCGTGTTCAATAGACGTTACTGTTCATGTCAAGGTAAGTGTTGTACGCTGTGCTCATAAGTTTCATCATGTATGCAAAGTATGTCGGAAGTGATGCTTCCACTTCCATATTTCTTGTATAAGTTTTATGGTTTTAATCGAATGAATTTTTGATATATGCTTTCAGGTGATAGACAAGTCAATGCCGGTGTTTAGTAAACAGTTTTACTCCAACACAGTACTGGAGAGCATCGAGTTACACACCCCGCTATCCATAAATATTCAAGCCGACAGCCCGCTGGGACGGAAACTTATTTACACGATAGTGAAGGGAAATGAAGAGGAGAAGTTCGCTGTCGACTTCAATACGGGTATGTTTGAAAATATAGACGTTACCAGAGTTTATTTTTATGGTGCAAACATATATTAGGGCAACGTTAATTATTACATTTTGATATTGACTTGATGCAGAAGCGACAATTGTCAGAAAATACATTTGAGACAACGACATAAACTTGTTAACTAGCATCTATAATTCATGACGAAAATTAAACAGAGGCTTTCTCCACAAACGCGTTTTTTCCGGCTAATTTGTAAGTCCCATTGGGGCGAGGTGTAAATTGCTGGAAAAATGTACGAAAATGGAAATGCCTTTAAAATAATGTACAGCTTGGAAAATTGCCCAGAGTTTTTATTTAAGGACACCAAATAATGTATTTTTTTCATGCAAATTTAAAATCAAAATGTATTTATATTGTTCACAGCGCCAGACAGTACAAACGGTCCTTGTGAGTAGATATCTATGTCAAATGTCAATGTGAATAATGCACGCACTATATGTTGTTTTTTTTTTATTATTATATTTTAATCTTTGCTTGATGAGAGCGCACGAATACCTAACTTCAATAAAAATTTATACACACTTTATCGATTCAGTGCTCTTATACGGTCGATTTTTACTGCCATATAAAATATGATGACAATTTGCGGGTTTTCTTGTGTGTTTGCTTGCTCTTTACCTTTATATTTATTACCTAATCGACTTATGCACAGCATTTACAACGTGCGTCATGGAAATCAACGACTTTTCAAAAATCTTCACCCATTTGTCACCGACTCACCGAATGTTCATTCACAAAAATGTGTATTAATAAAACATTTGTTGGTTCACTGGTGTATTACGTAAATTATTTGCTCATTAGACGAATCGTTTTATCCGGAGTCTTGGCGGAGCCGCGCTGGCATGTGTGCCCGCCATAATTTAATTCAGCGCTTCCCTAATTTTCGTGCTTATTCCAAATTTTTAACAGCTTTATTGTTTGCCAAATGAATAAAAGTTCTATAATGGCAACATAATTTAATAGCAATCCGTATCTGCGCGAAATGTTCATTGTGGAGCTTAAAATAATTTTTATTTTTTTTATGATTAATTTGCCGCAATGTAGCTGGAGACGGTGAAATAAATATGATTGTAAAATATGTTGTAAAAGCGAAGAGGCCGATGCTGTTCTCAAAGGCGTCCAAAAGCATTTTCTGCCCTTCACTCTGGCCAAATGTCTCACTTAGGCATCCCTGCCGTGTCACGTTTATGTATTAATGTGTTTGAATGTTGTCAAACTGAAAACGCAAACATTACAATAACGTGAGCATTCAGAAATTGTGCTAACGAAAATATGTATGAATTTTAATATGTTGCTCTCATCTATTATATGTATATATAAATGTGAAAGCGGGTATAATATGCTTTTAGTTTGTCAGTTGTGAAATTATGACTTTACTGCAGAGCTGGCATTTCCATTATTCTCTATCTGTACGGCTCGTTCGAACAGATAAAACTGTTTAACCGCCAGAGATAGGTCACAATATGCTTTTATGCGTTTATTTGCGCAAATGACATCTTTAACCATCCTGTGCTTTATGACAGAGCAATCTGTGAATCACCCTAAATATTCAAGGCAGTGCTTCTTTTCTTTTCAGGAAGAATACAACTTTCTGACGACCTACTTTTTTGTGTTTTTTGTGCGGCTACTTAGTTCTTGCAAACAAATAGAAACATAATACAAAACACACACACATTTGTTACCGAGCGACCATTACAACAAATTATTAGGGTAAACTCCGTCTGACTTCGAATTGATTTAACCCACTAGCAGCGGTTTTGCGAGAGGGATGAACACCGCTCACCGCTGTAAGGACGAATCGCTTAATAGTTGATCTTTTGTGTAAGCTGCCGTGACTTTTTCGTCAGAAGCGGGCGTTAGTTGGCAGCAGGGTCGGCCAGCAGTGAGCAAGTTTGAGTGATTGCTTTTACAAAAAATTGTGCTCAAAATTATTTGCCAACTCAAACACGAAATCCTGTTTGATTTGTCCCACAGGTATCTTTAGGTGGTTGCTTGTTATTGCTGACCGTCTTGTGATACTTTCAATCCTAAAGCCATTTAAAATTCATGAATGCGATTAAAGTTTTGAAATGCAAACTCAATTTGACATTTTCAGGGCCGCCTCGGCCGCACCGGCCGCATTCGTCGCCTTTATTAAATTAAATTTCATTCGCAAACTGTTTACAGAAAACGACGAATCCTGAATTAATTTTGCACGCAATCATTCTTTCTTCCGTGAAACATTTTAATTAGCTTTTAAATGGCGACGAGCAAACACATAGTGGATCTGGCTATGCCTGATGACCCCCACGTCCTTCGTGTGGACTGTATTCGTTCAATGTCATATAATGTCTCGAGTTGGTGTTTCAAAGAGTAGAGATGCGCAAAAATGTATAATAGAAAAAAAACGAAGAAGAAGAAGAAAAGTTCCAGCTTAGATTATGATGGCGGGCGGTAATTAGAATTTGGACGTCAATCTTTGTTTAAAATCCCAAATCGTGATAGCTTGAGCTTTCTGTCAATATTTGTGTGAGGCTTGTTTGATATGAGATCTCTATATTTAACCCCGTTTTTTGTTTGTGGCAGTCGCCCCTCATTTATTTTATTTATCCTTATATCCAACGCTACGATGAAGTAATAAAATAAGAAATGTTTACAAAGAGCTAACTCTTTCTTATAACTTTTAAAGGATTGACCCTATTTCTATGATACTTACGTACATTGCTCTTAAAGTTTAATTCAATCGAAACTTTCTGACGACGTCCTTGTCTTGATTAATTGTCTTTCAGTCAAGTTCAAATTATACGTTCCACATTTTACATATTATCCACTTCAATGGGTGAAGGGAAATCGGAGATAAAAATCTTGAATCTTGAAAAAAAAATACCAATCTTTTTATTGGGTAAAAGCTTTACGCTCACAACATTTCCGCTAACCTGCCAGGATTCATCTTTAACATACTCCTGTGAAGCACACCGGCGATGCATCGTCTGTGCGCTTTGTAGGTAAATTGTAAAGAATGTAGATCAGAATAAAAGCGGTTACGTGTCTCGTTTGTTTGAATAAACACAATAACTGTGTGTACAATGTGTGCACCACTGTCGCTGAATGCGTCGCCTCACGTGCAAACTATGGCTGTTGTAAGTACGTACTGGAGTGCTGGGGGATGGTTTCATTCATCTTCCAATTGTTAAGCGTGGATTTGTTCATTTTCTTCCCGCGTTCCCACTAAAGTTGATTGAACTATTCACAATAATCGTGAAAATTCTGACTTTTTCTATGGGCTTCTATTCGTGTCAGATGGCACAATGCGAAAAAGTGACACCACATAATTAACCATTTTATTCGCATGCAAATGTTTTATTGATTCATTTTTTTTCTGCTGCAATTACCATAAAATGGTAGCTAAATAATTTTGCACATTGTGATATCTAGGGCTTTCCAAAATATCCTCGATTGTCGCAGTTGATTGGATTTTTTCGTTTATAGACTTTATATTTATCTAACTGAGTACTTATGTACAATGTACAGTGAAATATATGCTCAAGCTTATGTTGCATTCACTTTGAACAATTCAACATTTGCGGCTCTAACTATATTAATGGCATTATATACATTTGTCGGCGTTCTTCTTTAGACTCATATCACATATGCATCATACGTTTGAACTAAGCCTCAAACCGATTTTTCTTATTCCTTTCTGCTGTAATGAATCCTAAGAGTATTACGTACTAAGGTACACTCTTATCTGTCATGTTGATCCAGTCGTCCTTGGGTATTCGGTCCGAATAAATTAAATTTGAAATAATCAGAAAAAGGACTGTAGGACGTTTTTCAGGATTCTCCTTTTCACATTTTTTAGTTTTTGTTGTCGTTGATGCCACTGTTGTCGTTTTGCCTCTCCCCCACTCTTCGGCGACCTATGGCCTTCCTCATTCGGTCGCCATTCAGGTGAATTTTGCTGCCTCCTTTGCACAACTCAGGCATTGTAGTTGGATTTGTCACGTAAATAAAATTACACCTGCGGGAGAAATTCATTGAATTCACAGACGTTGACTTGGTCAACTTTTTTGCCATTTTTCACTTTAACGATTGTGGTGTGCCTCCTCGTGTATTCAAATTTCACTGTTTAAAAAGCTAAGCTGGAATAGTCAATTAGATGCGACTGCACCCGCAAATTAAAAGGAATTGTATTCACCGAATGCTAAACGGAAAGAGCATTTTCAAAGGGATACTACTCAGCCGTCAGCATTGCTTCCTTTTTAGCGTAAATATTTTGCTTTTTATTTTGCCCCTGCAGCAAAAAAGGAGATTATCGTTCAAATAGGAATTCCTTCCTACGCTAAACAAAGGCTTGACATTGTATTTGCTTAGAAAAATTGTTCACATGTTCTGGAATTAATGCAGTTGCCATGAAATATGAACGTATTGAACCACCAAATGTGCTTGATTCACAGAAATTGAATGCTTACGTTCCGGATGTCTGCTTTTTAAGGATGTTTTGTAATATTACTTTAATAACATACATTTATTTGTGTGATTCTTGCTTTCTTTCTCTGCATATTGAGAAGCAGCGTGCGAATATTATAGAAATGCTGATGTCAAATCAATTTTTTTTCTGCACAGTTTCGTATTCAACGTTATGAATCGTTAAAAAAACCGTTCGCATATAAGCATAGATTCTTTTCATAAAAATTGTCAATCTCAGCTGAGAGTTATAGTTTATATGATATTTTAATTTGTACGAAATGAAAACTTTTTCAATATTCCTGTTATTTATTTATTTTTAATGATTTTTAATTTCAATGTAATTGTATTTATATAACGTAAAACTTTATGTGCAATGTCTTTTGTAGAAATGTACATAAATTAGTAGTTGTGTTGCTTCCACGCTATCTATTAACTGGGACAAGTACCAATAAACGTAACATTCTGAAGGAAGCGTTCAATTCCACAAAATTTGTGTCACTCGTGTAGTATGAAATCTTCCTCCTTATTCGTAATCTCTACATTTACAAAATATTCACATAAAATCATTCAACATTGTATTGATTCCAGTTCAACGGTTATAAAATATAGATTTATGCTTCTGTTATTTCCATATAAACGTCTATGGAAATATCGGGAGAAACTGTATTGGAGCTTTAACAAGATTCAAAACGTCCATTTTATTTCCGTGAAAGCTGAAAATAGCACGTTCCTTCTAAAATTTATGTAAGCAAGTAAATACAAGAATAATGTAATTAAGAAACGGCTTACCACCTCCACATCAAAGGTTGGCTGTTGGTTTAAAGACATTCTTGTACAGTGGAAATTATTTGAACTGATCTTGTGCTTTGCACATAATGAAGATGAAGCGACCTGTAACGTTTTTTTAATGAATCGGTACACAATTTAATAATATCGCTCGGTTTTTTTTTTTTTGCAATTCAAATGAACTCGCGTTTTAACTTAGTTTATCGTTGGCATTTTTTGCGTGCAGCTTTCATGGCAAATGAGTTAAGATGCGCTCTTGATACATCTCTGCCGTTGAAGTGTTTACAGAATAGTCAACTTCAGATCAGGAAAATCAATGCTCGAATCCAGCACTGCAATGTTTTCTCATGCAATTAGGTTTTCCCTACTTTTTTTCTTTTCTTATTCCGCTTACATTCATGTGTAAGGCGTTGTGAATGACTATTTTCTGAATAGCTTCAGATGGAATCCTATTACTTAAGTGTGTACCGAAGATAGGTGCTCTGCCGCATGCGAATTTTCTCATTGACTCGTTAAGTGTCATGCCGGTAGGTTGGTGACTTGGTGGGTTTGTTTGGCTGGGCGTTACTTTGCTTCTCCCTGACGACATTTTTCCTGGTTCATTTTGCTTCCTATTTTTACTGTCATGTGAATTTATATACATTAAACAATGGACATATTTTTTTTGTTGTCGTTTTGTATAATACACCACAACGACAATGGAAGTAAAACATCGTAAAGTGTAAATAGGATGGGATATTTAGGATATACCTTAACCAATGGTGCGTTCATTTTGTTTTTGGTTTATGTTATGGAGTTGAGTGGTATATTTCAAGGAATTGTGCACACTTCTAGGGTTTTAAATTAGTTTCCAAGGCTTTATGAACATTTCGCTGTGATTTTAAGCCTGCCGTACATATACACGTTCTTGAGACGCTGAAACGGTTGCCTTTACACTTCATTGACTGTGTGTCCTGTGCTTATGTACGCGTATAAGGCGAGTTTTATGAAAAGCATTTGTATAATAGTCGACAATGTTTAATGTTGCACGCAAAAAACAACAGCCTCTTCCTCAATATTTCAAGGACCGTTGCGTTGCTTTGCCATATTTCAAGGAAACGCTGCGCTGTGCCGTGTTCACTGTTCATATTCGTATCTTAATATGATTAATGTCAGCTACTTGACATTATTTAAGCAAATATATTTCTCTGTATTATTACGCTGGGTGTTGCGTATATTTGTCCGATCCTTATTGCGTACAAAACGAATCCTGTTGTAAAAAATTACTCCTTTGGTGATAGCTGTGTCGTCACGACCCTTGGGTAATATTCCGAAGAGTTAATTTGCAAAGGTTAGCGCCTACATTTTAGTCGTCGATTGCCTTGGCACATGGTGCGTTTATAAATGATTTTGTTTGAAACATTATTACTTTTACTGTGTTTATGTTTTGTGTGTTTTGTTTGTATGCATTTATTTCCAGAGTCCCGAGTCCTGCAAATGCCTTCCCGAACACAGCATGTTTTTTAATTTGTGTGGAAAATGTTCAGACCGTGTGTTTTCACGTAATCACATTTTGCATAAAAACTTCATCAACTGACCTTTAAAATACGCCGTCCTACATAAATTTAAAACGAATTTTTAGATTCACATGCATATTCATTTTTTTCTAATTACAACATTTGCACGAATTTCTTTTCTAAAAGGAGACTTCTCATTTAGTTTACTTCCTATGGTCGAACTTGGCACATTTTCCATCCTCGCATTTTTCGTTAAGGTTTTGCTGCGTTTTGTGTTTTTTCTGTGTTTCTGTGTATGTAATATGCACACATAGCTTTGTACATATTTTATGCATTCACATGTAACGCTCCTTTTGATTTGTTTGTGTGTTTAATTTTATTTTTTTTATAAATGTTGTTTGAGCTATTTGTGGAAGCAAGTTTTTTATTTAATTGAATTTTTTCCTATAAGGTGCAATTAACGTGGTCGACGAACTTGACTTTGAGCAGACGCAAAACTACGAGCTGATTGTTCGTGCCATCGACAGTGTGTCGGGTGTGTCTGCTGAGGTGCCCGTCTCCGTGTTGGTCCAAGATGTGAACGATTGTCCGCCCGAAATGGAGAAGGACAGCTACAATGTGACAGTGGCGGAGAACGCGCTCATCGGCACGCCTGTGTTGCGCGTCAACGCCAAAGACAACGACACCGGCGTCAACCAAATGATCCAATACGCCATTGTCAACGATGTCCGCAACTCATCCGAATACTTCCACATGGATCCAATCGAAGGGGTCATCTATTTAAAGAAACCGCTCGACCATGAGATTATGCAAGCCCATCATATTACGGTAATTGCCGCTGATAAGGGTGTGCCGTCATTAAGCTCGACGGCCCACATTTGGATTTCCGTGATAGATATGAATGATAACCCGCCCAAGTTTGAGCAGCCGTCATACACGGCGGTGTTGTCGGAGCACGCGAACCGTGGACAATTCGTCACCGTGGTATCGGCCAGCGACGCCGATTACATTGACCATGACAATCTAATATACACCATAGCCGAGGGCAATGATTTCCAAACCTATTCCATTGATGCGGTATCGGGAATAATCACGTTAATGAATATGCAGAATTTCTCCAACAAACAACTGCAAATTCTGAATGTGTCGGTAACAGATGGGGTGTACACCAGCTTTACACGTGTCAAAATTAACATACTGCCAGCCAATATGCACAATCCAGAGTTTGAGAATTTAATGTACGATGTTAAAGTTAATGAGAATCAAATGGCTGGCCGACTGGTGGTATCAGTCAGTGCAACAGACAAAGACTTTGGCGAATATGGAGCGGTAACATATGACATATTTTCGGATGAGATGAAAGAGTATTTCGCCATTGACAAAGTGAAGGGCGAGATAACGACTAAAGTGAAATTGGATAGAGAGGTGCGTCCGTTTTATGAGATTTTCGTTATAGCGACGGATGGCGGCGGGCGCTCCGGTTTTACAACGGTGAAAGTAAATGTAGGGGATGTCAACGATAATGCGCCCACATTTCTTTTGAAGACGTATAAAGCTACCATCTACGGAAATCACTCTTTAAACAACACCATTTTGACTGTAAGTACACCCACTTTTCGTTCTTACACATTTCCGTTACTCTTTTTTCTGTCGTCGCGTCGCGTCGTTGTCAGACACATGACGTGTGTGCATTTTAAATTGAAAGCTCTGCTGGTCAATTGTTTATTACTGACAGAATGTGAAACATATGAGTGGACTTAATTGAGAGCAAAAATTGAAAATGAAGTATTCTTTATTCAAATAACAAATTGGATTGTTTAAATTAAATCCGATCCGCCTGTGTTGAGTAAAAACGGGTAGTTGACACAATTTTTTCTGCATATTTGAGCTGTCGCTGTACGACACATGTTTAAAGAGTAACAACAAGCAATCATGAACTCACCGAAATTGCGCACAATGTTGGGGGTTGGATGTTTTTGTATGCTCATATGTCATAAACAATGTGCGCATATATGCACAACAAGCGCCAACGAGCTTAAATTAATAGTGTGTTTTTTATTTACGAATTTACGTTGTTCCTAACCGTATTCTAATATAAATATAAAAATTGACGTGCATGGCTGCGTATATATTAACACTTTATGTGTCACATTTCGTCCTGACAGAATGTTACTCAAAAACCTACATAGTTTGACAGTTTCTGTTTGGTTGCATGATTATTGCTATTCATATAGAGGGTGTCGGTAATAGGATTAGTATCACTGTTGCGGATGGATTAGGGGTTGTGACACAATATTCGATACACATTTTCCGCGGCTTTAATATTCGCCTAAAATACGCGACAACTTACAGTTTAATGCCGAACCTAATTAATTTCTATTTTTAAGATTGCTCCTTCTTTTTATCGGCATTCTGTATTCAATTCGGCGTCAATGTATTCGCTCGAGTAGAAAAGTTTCTGGCAAACTTCACAGCTTAGCAATCAGTGAAATCTCCGACCACTATATTAACCGTATCAAAAGTATTATAAAAGTTTTCGGTTGCATATTGGAAGTATTGCTGTTCAACTTTCCGCTGCATGGTCTGAGCATGAAAGATAAAGATTTCCACTGGAGCAAGAGTACGATATCTTCTATCCAGAGATACTCTTTAAAAACCCATAAGGCAGCAATGCATTTATTTGAGCAAACAATTTTTATAAGTGCTTTTCGGTACGTAGCATCATTCCTCAAAATTTGATCCACATTTCTGTACACAGAAGTTTTCTTTGAGTTAAGGCGAATATACAAATACAAGCATATATATTAATTCATTCTGGTAATATTTTCATTTTTAACAAACGAAAATATTTGTCAAGTTATATTCTAGTTGCTATTTGCTTTCTTTTACTTAATTGTACATGCACAAAATTTAATTAAACCCAACACATGTAGATGGAATAAAATTAGGAAGATTTATGTTCATAAGCAAAACATCAGGCGAATTTTCTCTTTAATAATGAGTAGACGCATTAATTTCGCTCGAAAATCGTGATTCGAATGGCGGATGTTGTTTAGAAATTAGTTAATTTAAATGAATTAATAAGTCTCGTCAATAAAAGTTTTGCATTTCAACTAGAATCAAATGCTCAAAGGGTTTTAAAGTCCTCGTCCCATTAAATTCAATTATGGAGCTTGAAAATGTGAACTCATGACATCCTAATTTGCATCGCACAGGATATTTGATTTCTTTGCATTAGTATTCCATGGGATCATCTCAAGTCCTTGAGGAATTTAATCTAAATGTATTTATAACATGGTAAAGGTTTTGTTTTCTTCATTGTAAATTGTTCTTTTATGATAATAGTAATGGACTTAAAGTTTGAACACAAATTTTATATTCTGCTGTAGTTTTCTTGTTGAATAGATTTTGTGAGTTTTTTTTTGTTAATATCAAATATTGAAATAGTAACAATTTTACATAATTTAAAACTAAGCTGCGGCATTCTTTAATTAATAAACGAAAAGTTTCATTTGGAAATTAGTTTGTTTCTTTTCAGCAATTCAGAATTTTATGTTTCTAAGTTATTTTTGCTGTAAAAACCTTTGTTTATGAGAAGGTGCTGTCACTTTTATTTCCTTTTACTGGCTTTGGTTACATTTCAAAAGAATACCATCAACATTTCGGGGAATAAACACATATATTTCATGTAGCATGGCCATCACATAATGGCGTTTTAAGTAAAAAGATTTTTTTGTTATTTTCGCCTCACTTCTGCTGTCAATTGCCATCTCAAGTAACTTGAACGACTTTCATATGATAATGGAACTTAATTCCGGAACATTCAACTCACTTCTTTAAATTTGTATGTTCAGGTTGCAAACTTTTATCTCCGGTGCGATGGCATTGAATACGTTCTGAAAACATACAACCTCTCAGTGCTTCCTGAAATTCAAAAGTTACTTCCTTGATAAGAATATGCGCCAATTTTAACTTTATTAGCTGCCAACAAATATACTTCTTCGTACTGAGTTACGAGTGTCGAGTGTGTTTTATCAAATGTGTTGTGAAAATTTCGCTGCCTAATCAATTTGGCGCCAGCATATTTTTAACAGCCACCGGCAACAGCAGATTTTTTGTTGTTGCCTGTAACAGCTCCTATTACAAATTAACTGCCAATGCACCGTGCCCGGCTGATTTAATGGCGAACAGAATATCGCTGCTTAATTAAGTGTCGACTCAGTTTCATATTTGATTATGTCGTATTAATAATAGCGCCAATAGCAACGAAGCTTCATTAAGAGGATAACAATGAATCACCAGCCAATAATTATTTTCTATTATTTCTTCTTTTGTTGCAGATAAAGGCTATTGACGAGGATGAGAATCAAAATGCGATCGTAAAATACAAAATATACGATTCACAAAATGCTGACGTGAAGGAGTTGTTTGATTTGAACGATATCACGGGGGCACTTTATCTGCGGCGAAATGCCGACAAGTGGAAAAATCAAGTGTTCCAATTTTTTGTGCGCGCTTACGACCAGGGCTCACCGCCTCAGCACTCGGACATCTCAGTGGATGTGTTCATTGCATCGCCCAGCGACCTAATACCGGCGTTTGAGAAGACGGAGCGAACACTTTACATATCAGAGTCATCAGCACCGGAGACGGTAATAACGCGCATCAAATTAATGGGCAACTTAACCGCCAAGTATCGAATTGTATCGGAGTCACCGGACGCGGAGTTGTTCAGTCTCAGCCAGCAGGGTGAGGTGCGATTGTCACAAACACTCGACAGAGAGTTGAAAGACAGCCACTTTATAGGAATACTGGCCGAAACCGACTCCAGTCCACCACTCACCGCGATGTGTGTCATTCATCTGAAGGTGCAAGACGAAAATGATAATAGTCCGGTATTCGAAAGTAGCCGCTATAATTTACTGTTGGCGGAGAACATTGAAAAAGGCACGCCGATAATGAAGGTGTCTGCCAGAGATATTGATAGTCTTCCAAACGGTGATGTACGATATGCCTTGTCGGGTGAGATTGGTGATATTGCCAATGTATTTGACATTGATGCACACACTGGTTGGATTGTGACCTTAGTCGAATTGGATAAGGAGAAGCGTGCCGAGTATACATTTCAAGTGAAAGCCACCGATAACGGTAATTCAAAGCACACTGGGCGCACATCAGTGTCAATTAAGTTGAAGGATTACAACGATTGCCCGCCAGTCTTCAAAGAGAGCCGATACAATGCATCCGTAAACGAGGACTCACTCCCCGGCACGGTGGTATTGAAAATATCGATTATGGACAAAGACATTGATATTGAGAGCCACTTTGAGTACTACATCATCTCTGGTGACATGTTCTCACAGTTCCAAGTCAGGTCGACTGGCGAAGTTTATGTGGCGAAGCGTTTAGATCGCGAAAGTATTCCCAGCTATGCGCTCAAAGTGCTGGTGACAGATGGCAAATTTTCCGCGATAACACACATCGCTATTACGGTCATTGATGCAAATGACAACCCCCCGTACTGCCTGAAATACAGGTACAAATACAAATTAAGCGAGGGTGTAGCGCTTGGAACGTCGGTGTTTACAGTGTTAGCTAGTGACGCTGATGAGCCAGAAAATTCAAAGTTACGCTTTTATTTGACTGGCAACGGTGCGGACGATTTCATGCTCGACATAGAGACTGGCGATTTCAAAACTGGCCAACTTCTAGACCGCGAAAGACAAAATCGATACCATTTGGTGGCACATGTACAGGACCGCGTTCACGGCAGCTGGGAGTGTTCGTCACAAATCGAAATCATTGTAACTGATCTCAATGATAATGCTCCAACATTCTCAATGTCGACGTATTCTATTGCACTGCCCGAAGACGCCGAGATCGGCACGCTTGTGACAAAGGTGCACGCCAATGATGAGGATATTGGCGAGAATCGTAAAATCAAATATTCATTTATTGATTCAGCTAAGGGACAGTTCAAAATCGCAGTTGACAGTGGCATTATAACCCTGGGAAAATCATTGGATCGTGAACAAACACCATTCTACAATTTGACAGTGCAAGCGGCAGATCAGGGTACTCCTCAAATGAAATCGACGGCGTCGCTTATCGTTAACGTGCAAGACATTAACGATAATCCACCCGAGTTTACATCGAAGCATTATTACGCGTCAGTCGCGGAAGTAAGTCCAGTTGACACTTACGTGATGGAGGTAATGGCCACATCAAAAGATACAGGCATCAACGCCGAAATCTTCTACTCGATTATTGGCGGGAATGAGCAGAATAAATTTGGTATAAACAACAAAACGGGCGTCATATCAATCGCCAGTCCGCTGGATTACGAGAGAGTGAAAGACTACTTTTTGACTATACAAGCTGTTGATGGCGGAACGCCGCCGCTTAGTAATTTAGCGACTGTTAATATATCAGTGGCCGACAGCAATGATAACGCTCCATTTTTCACCCAAAACTCATACACTGCGCGAATACGCGAGGACGCCCAAACAGGTGACAAAATATTGCAGGTGGAGGCAAGCGACATTGATAGTGGCGACAACAGTCGAATAACATATAGCATTGAGCGCGGCGACCGTTTAAATCAGTTCAACATTGAACCGGAGTCAGGATACATTGTAGTAGCTTCGTCACTCGACCGCGAAGCAATTTCTAACTATGTGCTTGAAGTTCAAGCTCACGATAATGGCAATCCTGTGATGTCGTCGTTGGTCCTAGTTAATATTGAAATATCAGACGCCAACGACAATCCACCATTGTTTGCACAAGCAAACTACACAACCATCGTTCAAGATGATAAGCAACTGGGTCACATTTTAATGAAATTCGAAATAAGCGACGCCGACGCTGCGCCTAATGCAGCACCATACACTTTTGATTTCCGCGCTGGAAATGAAGTTGGTGCATTCCGACTGGAAGCGGACGGCACCTTGAGCACGGCTACTCGCTTTAATCATAAAATACGGGGCAGTTATTTATTGCAGATACGTGTGTTTGACAATGGTACACCGCCGCTATATTCGGACGCCTGGGTGGATGTGCAAATAATTGAGGAGTCGCAATATCCACCGGTGATAAGGCCGTTAGAAATTGCCGTAAATTCATTCCAAGACGAGTTCCCCGGCGGACAAATTGGAAAGGTTTTTGCCACGGATCAGGATAAATATGATGTCTTGAGTTATGGTTTGGTGCCTATGCGAGGCGTTTCGTACTCCCCAATGAATTTATTTAATATCTCCCAGACTAATGGGACGTTGTATGCACTGCCGAGTCTAGATGTTGGGGAGTATCGAATTAATGTGACTGTCACTGACGGCAAGTACACCACATCGACTCTGGTTAAAGTTTTCGTAGAGCTAATTTCAAATGATATGCTGTCGAACGCGGTGATTGTGCGTTTTAGCAAGATCAGTCCGGAACAGTTTATTTTAAGCCACAGGAAAACTTTCATTCGCTCTATACGTAATATTGTGGGCTCTCGTCCAAAGGACGTCCTCATTATTTCTGTGCAACCATCTTCCGATTATATTAATACTGTTCACCGCAGATCATCACGCTCTGCGGCCCTGGAGGACCTGTACAGTGACAAAAGCAAACGAGAAACCAATACCGATTTAGATGTTCTGTTTACGGTTAAAAAGCCACAGGATAATCCTGCAAGTGTGAGCTATTTCAATCCTGAGGAGATTAAAAGGGCTTTGCAGAATAAATTGGAAGACCTTGAGGAAGTAACGAATTTGTCGGTGGAGGAAATAGTTGACTCGAAATGTGTGGACAGCTATTGCGTCAACGGGAAATGTGAGGATTTGTATTCCATCGATGAGACCCAGATTCATACAATCGCCACAGACATGACGAGCTTCGTGTCAGCCCAATATAATCACAATTTCAAATGCAATTGCCAAGTAGGATACGGCGGCAAGAAATGTGATTATCCGACCAACGAGTGTGCAAAAAATCCATGTCCCTCTTACAAAGTTTGTGTGCCTGACACTTCTCCGCAAGAGTTTCACTGTAGTTGTCCAGAAGGCTTTAGTGGCATATTCTGTGACAAAGACATTTCCGACTGCAGTGATGAGGCGTGCTACACACCAAAAACGCCAGTATCGTTCAGCGGCAAGAGCTATGCACACTATCGCATCGATAAGCTGCTGGCAAAGAAAACACTTGAGGACCAACTAGTGTTCAGCCTTCGCATTCGTACCATCCAACTTACTGGCAATATTATGTATGCCGCCGGCAAAATAGACTTTAATATTCTGGAGGTGGAGAACGGTGTAGTGCAGTATCGATTCGATTTGGGCTCTGGCGAAGGATTCGTTAGTGTTAAAAGCATATTTGTGTCAGACGGTCAATGGCACGAAATCAAGTTAGAGCGTGAAGGTAACAGTGCTAAATTAATCGTCGATGGTCGTCATGTGGCCCAAGGTAACGCGCCCGGCGTGAATGGAATACTTAATTTGCAGAGTAGTGAATTCTATTTGGGTGCTGAGGTCAAGCAGCATCCTACAATATTGGGCTTTGAAGATATTCAACGTGGCTTCATTGGATGTTTGGACGATGTAAAAATGTCTCGCGTTAACCTGCCGCTTCACACGCCTGGCATTAGTTCGGTGGCGGTGCTTAAGTTGTTAACCAGCGTGACATTCAGTTGCAATGTGTCGACAATGCTGGTGCCACTAGGCGTCTGCGGCATGCAGCCCTGTCTGAATGGTGGATCATGCATTGATATGGGTAGTGATGCATTTGAGTGCCAATGCCACACACGATTCAAGGGACCAAATTGCAAGGAGGATACAGATCCTTGTGCATCTTCGCCATGCCTGTTTGGTGGCAAATGTCGCACTGACGGCTTTGGGAATTACTCGTGTGAATGTCCGGCCCGTATGTCAGGCAAACGCTGTGACTTCGGACGCTTCTGTTCTCCGAATCCGTGCCGCAACGGAGGCGTCTGCGAAGAAGGCGACGACGGACCACTATGCATGTGTCGTGGCTACATGGGCGTCACATGCGAAATCGATGTGGATGAATGTGAGAAGCAGCCATGCGGAAATGGCGCTACATGCATTAATGAAGCGGGCAGTTTCCGATGCATTTGTCCGCCTGATTTGACTGGTGCTAGTTGCGGCGATCCATTGTATTCCAATTCGATAACTTCGCAACTCAAAAATATTCCGATGACGCATCTTATAATCGGCGTCGCCGTTTTAAGTGTAATTAGTGCCGTAGTCATATTGAGTGTGAGTGTGTGCTTGTGCAGGAAGCGATCATCCCGACGGCACAGTAACAATATAAACAATGATCCACGAAAGGAGGTTGTGTTGAATTCCGTGACACCACGTGACCATGGTGAGTTCAAGCGTGAATCCAAATTGAGCAATTTGGAAGTAATGCAACGCAGCGACTATCAGCCGGTATATCAAAGGCCAGCCTCGTATGCGGCCACAAATGAACCAAATTACACATGCAACACAATTATTGTGAACAATCTCGATACGTTGCGCAGTTACGGCTCCGCCGGGGATGAATTGGAAAATGTTCCGCCTGAATATCGCAAAATAAATCGACCGAATCAGCAGGTCAATCTGAATGGAAACACATCGAGTGACACAGATTCATTGCACAAGCAAACGTGGTCGGATATGCAAATGCATACATTTACGGACAATAAAATCAATAATGGTGAGTACAGAATTCATTTTGTGTTTGGCTGGCTAGTTTTTAATCAAGCGTATTCGCGACGACGCGACGCGACGAATCTTCATCCACTTTTATATGCATTGTTGTTTTCTTTTGTCCGCCAGAACTCTATTCGGAATTCAAGCTTTTGAGTCCAGTACAGCCGCCGCAAAATATGCATCGCGTTGCTACATTAAAGGCCACCGGTGTGCTGCCAGGTCGCCTTTTGAATGTACCACTGCCGAGCCCGGCGCACAACTTCAGTGGGGATGATACGAGTGGTATGCACGGCGCCTACCATTGGGATTGCTCGGATTGGGTTCGTCGCAGTCAAAATCCTTTGCCGAATATCACTGAAGTGCCGGGAAGTGAAGTTCCCGACTCTTCAAGTTTTCACAGTAATGAGAGCAATGAATCGAATTCTAAGATTAGTATGCTGCCACCTTGTAAGTTTTTCATTAACTAAATCTATTAAGTTCCAACTAATTACACTAAACTAAAGTAGGTGCTATTGATCCAGCCCGCGATATCGAGACTTTAAACGAGGAATCGGAATTTATTGACTCTGAATGTGGCAGCGAGCAA
Source organism: Sylvicola fuscatus (assembly GCA_026546915.1). Classification (NCBI taxonomy): domain Eukaryota; kingdom Metazoa; phylum Arthropoda; class Insecta; order Diptera; family Anisopodidae; genus Sylvicola; species Sylvicola fuscatus. The sequence continues at coordinate 27,661 of JANSTS010013911.1, forward strand.
CTCATGTCAAGTGGTTTTGACCATCGCACTTCACTCACTGGCCTAAACACATTGGATAGCGGTAGCGAAGAATATAAATTTAGCACAGGTAAGAATCATCGCAAGTACCTTGTAATAGTTGATTTAATTAGACTCATTAACTTACCGTCTTTACCTATTATCACAATGCAGTGCCTTTAATAGTCAATAACAATCGTAAGTGGTAACCACCAGTACTAATTCTAATTAGTAATCACATGTATGTGTTGTTTAATGCTGTATTTTCTTAGTTAGCTTTTCGCCTGCGTACTACTCGTATGTATTATTTTAAATTATGCATTTGACCTTTTATTAAACCTGCAATATGTACTTTACATTTTTATGAGAACCGGAAATCACTTAATAGCAGACTGACCGAAATTGTAAAGGAAATTGATTTATTTTCGGCAGAAGTTAAAATGTCCGCAGTAAACCTTTTCTGTGCTTTAAGATATTTATTTGGGTTGCCGGTTGCCACATGCTATATTCAGTTATTTTCGTCGTTTATGTTAATATGTAATATTCTCAATAAAAATGTAACAGTTTTAAATTTAATTAGATCATTAATTTTTGTTTGCAATCATTAAATTTGTCCTCAATATGCTTTTGTATAGAATTTATTCTTTGTCTGCATTATGACAACTGTTTACATTGGCGGATAGGTAGATGTTACGCTTGCCCTATTTTAAAGTCTTAATACGCAAACGGCTGAAATACTTGTTTTACTTGTCATCTTAGATACGTGCTCACTACTCTTAAAGCATAACGCTCGCTATTTTATAAGAAAGTATATCCAAAGGACTTAGGAAGTGCTTGCATCTTATGTAATATATAATTTTGTTATGTTCAAAGCAATGTGAATGATTGTTCCTAGAATACCCATAAGCAAGTTTTTTACGGCAGCACCGTTGCACATTGCAGTGCGGACTTTGTGGCACAACCACGTTGTATTTTCAAATATTTATGCGCCCACCTCCTTACACACCTATCACGGCAACCCCCAGAAAGTGATATATTCAGCATTCGCATGTCGCTTCGCACCGGAACGCTTAATATACGCTTCAGATATCGATAATGGTACGTGTAGCATTTCGCGGGCAAATGTTGGCCCACTTTTTGAGACTTGTCGTGTTTTTTTTATTTCATCGGTTCTGAATGTTACCTTGTTTATTATTATTGCGCATCTTCCCACTTTTTTTTTGTTGTTGCCATTTCCCCCTCAATAAACTTATTGATTCCACCGAGGGCTGTGAATGTAGCGACCAGCATGCACATAAAACATTGGGATAGGTTGTGTTTGCAATGAGCTAACTATTGTGCCTGGGCCTGTGGCGGCATAATTCCTCTACCTTTAAGTAATGTTATTTTAAAAAATAAATAAAAGCATATAAACTTTTTGACACCCCCGATCCCAAAAACAAAACAATGCCATTGTGGACCAACATAAGTTATGGCTTCATCAAAGCTTTTCAATATTAGTAAAAAAGTTTTTTTTTGTTTGCGATTGCCCTCCCTGCCGCGATTTCGATTCTACACAGAAATATGCAAAGGTGGATGAAAAAAAACGTGGCTAAGGCTTTAAGAAGAATCGACAACAATTCTTTTTGAATACGACGATATAAAATAAATGAAAAATAAAATAAAAGCAATTTGATCGTGTAATGAATTGTTCAACACTGAATGGCGTCTATGTTGGCCGTAGGGGTTTGCTCAATACGTTGTGCAGAGCGGGAAATACAATATGAAAATATGTCGTAAAATGTCAAAGGCCGAATACAATGGTGTAACATTTATGTTGCTGGGGAAGAAAAAAACTTTACAGTTGGCGCAGCAAAACTATCGTTTTTTGGTAGAAAAGCTAAATTTTTTTAAAGAACCAATGAAATAACAAGATAAATTTATTCTTGCTATTGTTTCGCTGCTTTAATGAAATCACAAGGACGAAAATTGTCTTTTACAATTGTGCTCAATGGATGCATTTTTGGTTTACATTTTATGGCTTTTCTAAATGCAATCGGGTAGACTGAAATGGCTCAAATAAAATGAATTTTCATATTGATATAAAGTTGTCGATAAAGAAACCTCAACTTCTTTACTCCAAATCTTTAAGATGTTCGTCTGCAAAGCTCTCCGACAGGAAAAGAACGTAAAAGTTTTTCAATAACGTTATGCTCTAGCTAAATGTGTGCTAGGGAAGCAAAGCAAACTTTTTCTGCTGGGCATTTTCTCGAAGGTCATTCGATGGCAGAAGCGTTATACCAATGCCATTTACATTATTGCGATGACTCTTTAACAAGTATTTCCTTTAGCCGAAAATGTGTGTGCTATTAATGAACATTAATGTTTATGTCGTTCATAACTAATTCATTTTTATACTTGTAATAAATTCTAGGTAATTGTAATTGAGACAAGGGCTAATGCCTGAATAAAGGCTATTACGAGTGTTTAGCAAATGTTTATCTCTGCAAGATTTGACATTAATTACGTTTATTTATTGCTGATTCCTAAACGTTTTATTAATAGATCCGAATGGATATTTTGCTGTTGAGTTGATATTTGTAATTTGATTGGCATTTTAAACTCACTTAAAATTGGGTACGTGCAGACACTTGAAGGATTCTTCTTTGCACTTAAAAATTTATTGTAGTTTTTTGTTTTTTACAACTTTGACAATGAATTACGTGCTAAAGTTATTCTGTAAATATGTTTGGAAGTGTTATCCTCTTATACGTGCGAAAATTACTTAAATTGGTGCTAACATTTTCTTTAAGATGCTTTTAACCGTTGTGTTTGTTCTTTTTGGATGTTCCTAATTATCATATTATAACCGCTCTTAATTTAAGTAGTTACACGCCCATTGTTCTTATTGTCATTTGGAATTTTGGCGACAGTTTGCATGTTTCTGTATTGATTCTGGTGTTATTGTCTACTGTCTTGTCATCTAGCCATGATCCATGTGTGTACATAGAAAGCACACAATGCATAATATGTTAACATAACAGGTCTTTGTAATCATATTTCAATAATACCCATTGTATTTGATTTAGCTGAAAGCTACCTACGACATCCAAACAGCTATCTACCCCGATACAACATCCAGAGTGAGACGGATGGTGAGAATACGCCACTAAATAGGCGAGACAACAGCTATGACATCGGACCGCAACAAATCATCGAATCCGACGACGAGGACATCCCCGCTTATGGATTTCCACTGCAACAAAAACGAAGAAATCGCCGTATTTCTAACGACATTGATTTGGCAATCTCCAATCAAGGTAAATGGGAAATTAATAAACACACCGTCTTTTTTTGCGTTGTTCGCTTCATTTAATCTCGTTAGTGGCTTAATTGCTCAATTAAAATGTGAATTACTTGATTTAAAGCGTCTTTTCTGAAGCGTTCATTTTTATTATGCTCTAATTTATTTATTTACGGAAAGTTTAAGTAGCCAGGCCCACGTTTTTTGTGTTGTGTGCGCCCTGAAACATTGAAATTGTGCCGTCGCGCCACCCTTATCCCTATGTGCTTCCAGCTGCGTCGAGCTGAAAAGAATTAGGTTACTTTTTGCTTAATGCATTAATTATAGTGCTTTCAGAAGTGTCTTAAGGGAGTGAGCCAGGGGGGATGAATGGTGGCGAGCGCCACGAAGGTGTATGTAGGTAGAGTTACATAGAGACTCATTCTGCATAGCCCATTCATTTCTATCTAGAGACGGGTTAAGGTTGCCAATGCGATAAATGTTGACGGTGTTTCTTTGCTTTGTGATGTACGTGTGGGAATTTCAATTGCGTGGATTCAGCTATATGTCGCAGGCACTGTCAAACATATGCGAAGACTACTGAGACAGATATTGTAACGGTAACGGTGGGTTTTCCCTTAATTGAGCAGCCTACATGGACAAAATGATTGCGATGACTGCACACACTTTGATGTCTTAATTCACTTTTGACATGCATCATCTCGTTATATGCTGTAAGCATTTACCTTGGGATTGAGTCCCTAAACTTCGTTTATCGATTTTATATGTTTACGAGTTTTGTCTGCGGGCTTTTTGATGTAAGAAATCTTTTGATGTTTTGAGAGGGCTGTTATTTTATATTACCGATACTTGTACCATAGGATGAAGAAAAACATAAGATCTTGTTTTCATTTTAAATCGTTTGCCATTTGTTAGTAATTCAAAATTGATTGTCATCCAATTTGTGTGAGCTTGCTGACAATGGCTCTATTTATGGGCTGCAATCACCTTATCATCTCATTGTTGTACTTACATGAATCTTCTTAACGATAGCAGCGAATGCAGAAGAAACTAAACCCATTTCACTTTTACCTTACTCTTACTTTACATTATTTTGGCATAGAACTTTTTTCAATCACACCACAAAATAAATCGTTTCGTATATTGATAGAACAGTTTAACTAAAATATTCGTTATATATTCACAGGAGAAAATAACTCACTGCTGGGCAATAATCGAGAACCATCAACCAGTGATTTATCGACGCAGCTATGCGATATTGAGGATTCCGAGTGTGAGCAGGAGCAGCGTCCGAGCTCATCGCTAAGGCAATCCCAAACAGCATCAAATGACAAATGTGTGAAATGGGCAGCTGGAGTACATCACACGCTGGTGTGACACATCGGTTTGCATGCTATCAGTGGCTAAACGGCAGCCAGCTTTTATGCAAATTGAAAAACACAGAAAAAGAACTGTTTTGTCTAAAATCGTTTTTACACTTAGACATTTAGAGTATAGTTTCGAGTTTAACGATTGTCAATTTTATTTCACACTTTATAATTATGGCAATTCTTTGAAATTACGTGTATGTACGTATAAACATTAATTTGCCAGACACTAAACCTCCATTGCTGCAGTGGACGTAGTTCTTGAAGGACTGCGCCACTGAACGTTAATCCTTGCCCTATCTATTTTTGTACACAACTGTAACTGTAATAAACATATTTTGTAATATTCTGAATGACGATTTTAGGATAATATGAACAATATAAAGTGATCCAGTTAGGGAATACCGAACACTCGATGTTCATTAATACTTACATCTACTCTTACTTCTTTTTGAGGAGAGGCCACACAAACAATTGCATTCATTGAACTTGAGAACATTGAATTGGACTCAAGTGAGTCTGGATGTAATACAATAAAGCGAATTAGTTTCATTCACACTTGAGATGATATGGTTCTAACAATTCATTCCAGCTTCATAATAGTGCCATTTGTTTCAATATTAAGCCAACCGCCAATTATTTGAGATGAGAAAATCACACATAATAAGTAGAAGAGAATATGAATTCCTTTTTAAATTCTTGCCATAACATAATGATGGAGCCTTTCGTGGAAATATGAACCAAGCGTATATTGTAAATTGAACACTATTATATAACTTTAAGAAATAAGGTTTAGGGAAAATCAAGCAGTAAAATAAAAAGAAATCAATTTGTATGACTGAATTATGTATTGTTAAATTAAAAAAATACAATGTAAATGTATATTTTAAACGAATATATAGCGAAACTCATGATTAACTTCAACAGTGTACACTGTACACGGACATGCATTTTCTCCAACATAAATGACAGAGATTTGATAAACATCAACTAAATGATAAGTAATTCTTTTTTTGTGCAATCAAGTGGTGCACATCATACTTTTTATAGATCGTCGTCTTATCTTTTCGTAATCAAAAGCCATGTGCAAAATACTAAGTTACTAATTTCTGTATCTCCGTATCTATTTTACCTACATTTACCCATTACGATAAAAGTATTATTTTTTTTCTCTGTTAGGCTTAAGCTTTTAATATTTTTTATATGAAAATAGTTGTAAGCGTCTAGTTTTAAAAATAAAATGGAAATACGTGAAACATCATTAAGTAAATCATCACGTAAATGTTTGAACCTTCGGAACAAATCTTCATTAGAAATTTCTCATACCTCTGCCTTATTTGTGGATATGTGTGGCGCAGCGCATTCTGTTGCGGTCGGCTCGTTGGTAGTGTTTTGTTGGCTCTTCAATTTCTTTAATTTATTTATTTAACATTTCAACAAAAGGAAAACACGTACAATCACAATTAAAAGAGTACAAGCCGTCATTATGTATAAATTGATCATGAAGTGTAAAGAAGTCGAAGGGGGGAAACGAACTATTGTTAAAGATATTTTTACAAATTTTATCTATTTAAATCATATTTATCATGAAAGAACATATCTCTTCTTAAACATTTACTGAAACAAAGAATTTCCTTCATCTTTATCGCATTTTTCGTCGAAATGAGATTTTAGTTTGATAAACAAAAGGGTTCAGTTCATTTAATCAGGAGTATATGATTATTATCATGTTCGTTGCGAATGAAGATGCACACAGAGGCAACTAATGGGCGGCTTAGGAATTTATTTGGTATATTATATTATATAGATTATATATTTACAAACTGAAAAGATCTTTAGCCAATTTTAATGCTATGATATGAACACAGAAGCGCATGATATGGCATGAAGTGCGAATCGTAATATAATGTTAAACGAGAAAACAATTTATTAGTAATATATAGAAAAATATATTCATACACAAAAGCACCTTACAATAATAAGACAAACATCATTCAAATAACTTTTTCCTACCAATTATATAAATTATGACAATTATGTATTTAACGAAATTGAAATACATAATTATGAAATGAGTTTTAAACGTTTTTACTTGAATTTTTCAGATAGTTTCAGTGATAGTATAAGTTTTTTAATGTAAATATTTCTACTGCATTTGATCTGTATATTCTTTATTTTACGTAATTTTTTATTTTACAAAAATAAATAGATGACTGATCATATTTGTATGTACAAATTATGTTAACACGCAATAGAACATTTGCAATGGAATCAAAATGTTTGGTTTCATTCTCTCTTTTAAATATGAGATTTGTGAATTTTTAGGACGTTCCATCTCGAAGTAATATGGAATCAAATTAATCTTGTAATCCGTCTTTCGCATTTTCTATGTTACGCTTTTGGTACACGAATTTTCACAAAGAAATGCCTTGTATGGCTTCCTTTATGAATGAAGAAAAATATTTAATATAATCATAAGACGAAATTATTATTTATTAAATATATGTTCGTGTGGGGAAACTTTATTAAACCAATTTTAAAAGTAATTCTTTGCGTAGGAGTAACATATGTAAGAAATCTTATTGTCATATAGTCATGTTGCTTGTTTATCACATTCAAAGAAAGAAGCAACAAGTCCATCCTATTTTAATTGGATAGAGTAGTTTTAAAAAGTAGCTTTACCTACGATTCCGTTTATCTGTTCTCTTATTGAATCATTTTTATATTCCTTAAATTTTTGATTAATTTTGTTTCCTTAGTAAACAGAAGATAATAATTGGTCTTGAAATTGTTTTGAAAATTATTAACGATTAATGAATTTTTGCAGAATTTCGTTTATGAGTTGTGTATATAATGATTTCAAAAGACTGTTGTTAATTCAGATGAGCCTAATATATGATATAAAGAATATATTATAAATATAAAGATTTTACCCACGCAAAAGAATACTGTATTTTAACACCTTATTTATTGTTTACATTTGAACAATATCATTCAAATTGTTGTTAAGTACACTTATTTACCAAGCATAAAACGAATTTTTGTTAAAAAAAAACAAAACGATATGCCGTGGGTGTACGAAAAACAAACTAAATGCAGGCACACGTTTTGACACCTCCGGACCCCAAATAAGTAATATATTAAAGGAAAAATGTCTCTAAACCAAAATATATGTGAGTAGTAATTCTTCTATATTATTGTAGGTTCCTTTAAAAGCTACAACTTTGCTGAACATGTCATTGTCTCAGGCAACGAAATATTGT
>JANSTS010013911.1:35670-57091 GCA_026546915.1 Sylvicola fuscatus
CATACATTTAATAATGTGATTTAGAATTTAATAAATAATCAAGCAAAGAAAATTAAGAATTCTCCACCACCATTTAATTTTGCTTCATCACACATCTTTTTAAAGAATTTCATAGCCTATACAAAAGTGTATGAATTTCAAAAATAATGTTATGTACATTGAACATGAAAATATTAAAGAATAATTCGAGAATGGATCTGTTGTAGATATTAGATATAGCCTATTAAACTGATGAATGGAACATTGCCTCAATTGATTCCGATTTATCGGGCTGGGAACCTTTCAATTTCTGCAAAAAAAAAACATAAACGTTATGGAATTTCAATGAAATTCTACAAATTCATATGGATTTAAATATATTCTTAGCATTTACAACTTATTGCACAACATTTATAAATTAAAGGGAGGTTTGTATATAAATATATACAATGTACATATACAGAATACATTTAATGTTCGGTTAATCATACAAACATTTGCATTTTAAAGGTGAAAAATCATATTCATAAATAATGTGATAATAAGAAGCATGCTACTAAAAAAACAATAGAATGTGACCCCAATTATGGCACTTGAAACATTAAAATACATCCGTCGTGCTTCTTCGGTTATTCAATGCACTATCGAACGCACGTCACGACAATGTATTAAGGATTCAATGTCCGTTCTTCAGAATACATTTAATATTGACGAGCCTTTAATGAAGTGTGTCGGTATTGGCGAATGTAAATCACACCTCCTGCTAGATAATCTTTGGCGGGAATCGCTTCAACAAAATTTATCATTCCACGCCACATGCGGCCAGTTTGGGAGCCATTTCGTCGGCGTCGCCATAAATAAGCGGAATTACTGCACTGACGCTGACGAGCTTAGTGAGCTGGCCAACCAAACGCAGGAGACAGAGATGAAACGCATTTTACAAATCTGGTCACGCATTTCCCAAGAACTGGATTTACATAAAAAATATTCCGAAGACTGCATATTCGAGGTAAGCACTTAATCCGCTGTATTTCCGCATTTCATTTGCGTTTTGTGTTCGTGTCGTGTACAGATAAACGCATTAGCCGTGGTCAGAGAAGCTCGTTCCATGAAAATAGGGGCGCGGCTGCTCAAGAATTCCATAGCCTTGGCCAGAAGTGAGCACTTTACACTGGTACGAGTGGACTGCACAAATATTCATACTGCGATGATAGCGAAAAAGCTCGGCATGCAGCTTGAGAAGGAGATTCCGTTCCATCAGTTGCACCCCGACTGCATTGCCGCGCCACCAAACAACGTTAATCAAACTTTCATTCAACGTCTTTAAACAAAAAAAAAAATTGCGGAATTCTTACAGCATTATTAAATCGCGACCATCTGAATAATGACTTTAAATGAGAAACGAGACAAACTGTTACATGGTTTGCATAAAAAGATTGAGTACACAAGGCAAAGCAGCATATTTTTATTGTACGCAGGGGCGGCGAGGGCAGCGGGAACAATTCACCGGACGAGTGCAGGAAATATGTAGCAACATTCAGATTATTAACATATTTCGACGCCGCCGCCATGCCATGCCGCCTTCGCTGATCCCTTGGTCTTTTGTGAATTTAACGAGGTCGCATAATTTTTGCATGTGCTTTTACTTGTTATGTGACACTATTTAATATTCAGTTAAAACAGCTTTACGAGTACAATAAAAAATATTAGCCCTCATCTTTAACTCACCTTCTCCCACTTCTCTTAGACAAATTACTCATCTAAAAATGCATACATTTTAAATGTTGGTTAGAAGAAAGATCTTGGTCTAATCAAGGTCATTTACCAGGTTGCAAAACGCAATTGTTTTTGTTTTTGAAAGGAATATACTGATATTTATAGTAGATTCAGTAGATTAATAAAAATATAGCTGCAATATTACAAGTAAATAGAATTTTTCCAAAATAACCGTTAAACTTTCTTAACGAAATTAAATATTAAGTAGTTCAAATTAAACTTGAGTAATTTTTAAAGTCGAATGGAAATTTAAAACAATAAAAAAAAAACTCCTAAATTCCTTTTATTATTTTGGTGTCTAAAGATCCCTATATTTTCTATTTTTCATGCATGTATTTGAATAATGTATGTTCTCGCTTCTCACTCCTGTGTTCGTATTTTATTAGTTTCATTTTCCTACCTTATGGTTAGAGGAGAGAAGAACAATTTGTTAAATTGCAGTTTTTTTGGCGGTAGATCTGTTGCCGCGTGTGTCATTTAGTGGCTTAACGCGACAAAGTAACGGGATCTCTAATATTTACCGTTGCCACTTGGTCCAGCAGCGAGCGGCTAGCGGCGAGCGGCAAGCTGCGTGTTGCGTTAAGCGTGCACCGATTTTCAGTGAGGTGTCGTGCGCGCATTAAATTGGATGTGAAAATCAGTTTTGTGCAAATCGGCTTTATTTAATCTGCACAAGAATGCAATTTATAAGTTTGTGTGTGTGTGGGTGTGTGTATATTAGTGATGCAAATTTTGCAACAATGAGATAAACCGTAAGAGCTTACATTTAAACAAAATATTTTTTGGTTAAGACGTTGATTTCGAACTAAAATGTTAAAGCGAAAGTCTATTTTCATACTACAATCATAATTAAGGACGGGTGAGCCAGCGGCGAGCGTTTCCGCCACTCGTTCGTTTTCATCGCTCGCTGAGTGCGGACGTGTTTAATTACTGGCCAACGTTCTTTTATAGATCCATTGGGACTTAATCGTATTTGGGTGGCAAAGTTGGTGCACCGTCGCCATATTGAATATTGATACCATTTAAAGATTGTTGTCGCGTCTTTTCATATTGCCACTAACAAATCTAATTGAAGTAAATAAATCAACGTAGTAACACTTCTTGTTATGACAAATTACATACAATTCAGCCATTCGATATTATCTATTTCGATTTGAAAATGTTTCAATTCTATCTTATCTGTTTATAATGTTAAGTTATTACCACCATCCCATGTTGCAGATTATTACAAAGACACACGCTTAAATATTTTGAATTACAGATAAAACTATGTATATGTACGTACATATTTGAATCAATTGTCGACTTTGTACCCGAGTCACCAACGGGACCTAAAAATTTACCGTTGCTATTCGGTAATGGCAATGATAAACTATCGCACCTGCTTTATATGTATGCAAATAAAAACCCATAATTGTCATATATGAGATTGTTCTGTACAAGTATGGCACATATGTTTTATTTGTGTGAGTTCCTTGAGAATACTCATACTTTTGACCATGATATGTTTAGAAAAGTTGTTGGTAATTTTTAAGTTTACGGTAGTGCAATGGAAGAAATAATTATTATGAATTAATATGTTACAGAACATATAAGGTAATATCCAATTTAGCTCGCATATATAATTTTCTAAATCACTAGAGAAATCACTGGAGAACTAGTTGTTGGGCTTTTTGACATAATGTGCATATACAAATCAAAGATGATGTAACTGGATTAGTCTTCAAATGTAAAGATTGAATTAAAGAAATTGATCAATGAGCATTAACATTGTTTTAATAATTTGTTGTTTATATTTTATCAAGGTAATAAAATGTACATAGTTTGAAACTCATTCCTTAGATGAACATGTTTGTGGTCAAAAAAAATTAAAAATAACACAGAAATGATAAAAGGTATGGGTAGTCCACTTTAGAGTTATCCTAAATATAACAGTTTAGCCTGTAAATGTGCAGTTTAGATTTTTAAATTTTTGAATACGCTAATTTACCTTAATTTGCAATAAAAAATTGCCTAAATATCTAATTAATTTGTTTTTGTTAAACATAATTTTATAAATAATTGATGCTGGTTGGATGATATTTGTGTATTTTAAAATTATTATTAACATTATATAATTATTTTTATAAAGAATATAACAAAAAGGGAGCTAATTTTTTTATATTGATTTCAGGTTATGGTCGATCCTCTATAAGGTTAGTTTTATATTTTTTAATTAATTTAAAAATGCAATCAATTTAACATTACAAACCAACATTTGTTTTACAATATGTTAAAAATTTGTTGATACAATAAACAATTCAGACTTTACTAAGAAATTCTCAGAATGCATTAACGGAATTCGAATCATTAATATACAATAAACATATTCCAAAAATTTAATAAAAGCATAAACAGCAAAGTTTTATGAACTGAGAAAGTCCCTGCCAGAGGTTGGCGCTTTTAATTCATGCACAATTTACATATTATGTTACAATTTATATTAATTTGGCGATTAATTGCTTTTTCGAATTTCGAAAAGGTACGGGAAAGGTATCCTTAAAATAATTTCGCGCTGTGTTTGCATACATGAATTTATAACGTTTGTCCTTAATTAACAAGAATGCAATGTATACAAGTAAGTAACTAAGCAACTTGTGTATATAGTTGTATGTAATTTACAATGTGACTCTGCCGTCTCGTAGATTATGATTTCATATTGCTTCCATATTTGGGTTTCGTGTTCACGTATCGGTACAGTTAACCCCAGGGACACGTCCATGTAACACAATCAGTTAACACCTTTTGCGCCACACACGCCACGCTGTATCTGTTTTTTAATATATTTACCTGTCTTGAATAGCAACCTCTAACATATTGTATTAAGTTGGCATCGCTTGCAAATTTAACAGCGCTTGCATCGATTTTATTGCCTGCAACATCCGTGTACCAGCAAATAGCAATTGAAATCCCTGGTGTGAATCCAAAGCCGTGCTTAATGCCATGACCGTCATGGTTAGCATTTTTAGTGCTCACCTACATCAAGTTGTAGCGCATTATTTCATATTGAATGTGTTTTCCCAGCGCGACACTTTAGACTGAGGGATTTTCAATTAACTGCACAATCGAATGTACAGATTTGGGACTGTGTCGCTTCCAAGGTGCGTGACACAACACTTGTCCTGCGTCCTGCGAGTGTTTGTTGTTTGCGAATCTGCATAATTGAAATTACGCGACAACATTAATCACATAACACGAAACTTTCGCACAAACTCGCTGCCGCAGCGATTTTTTCGATATTTAACTAATACCCTAAACATATATTTAATATGAATAACTAATCCACACCGGAGAGGGTGACGCCAACTTTACTGAAAAACACTTTGACGACGTTGTTGCCTGCATGCTGTTCCACGGCGTTTAATAAAAATATAAGCAACGGCCAAATTGAAAAAGTTATCTCATTTCATCGCAAATTTTTGTTGGGCCAAGTATGTACTGGCGAAAATGTTGCACACACAAAGGCGTCGAGACGGCCTCCCCTGTGCCGGAGCGGCGCGTCGCGGCGGATGGCTGGCATTGTTCTTTGCGAGACATTTACAGTGACAACATATCTCGTCCTCGGCCTTTCAATCTCGATAATCCTCTCGGCGGAAGCATTAAATTGTATACCTTGTATAGTTTGTAAGTTATTTGTGGATCCCTTCCGGAATTTATAGTAGGGCGGGGACCGGGTCACCGGGGTAGCTTTAGTCGGGCTTAAGCTGCTGAGAGTTGTCGGTTTATTTTGTTCATAAAATCACTTCATTTTATTCGCCTTAATGTTTACTAGTTTGTTAAAATGTTCCTATTTTATTACTTAAAATTCCAATTTAAAAATAAATTGAGGCCAATTATTTTTTTTTTTATTTCAATTTAAATTCATTAAAAGTTCTCCGTGGCGAATTGTGCAACCACATGGAATCGGCAGATGCTAATTATTACCATGCATTGCGCCTTTTTTGTTCCAGTAAAAACTATAAAATCCATTTGCATCAACCAGACTCACGTTACGCGAAATTCAAATATTTTTTATCTCCATTGATTACATTGAACAGTGCCCCAGGATTAAATTTTCTGTGAATACAACTCTTTTGAATTAGGGTAATAAATTCAATTACGTTTATCACATATCCATATGATGTGCATACTTTACAGTTTATTGCACGTAAATGCCGAAATTGAATTACTTTAAAATGCTTAATTTACAGCAGCACAAAAAATTAATTATAAACTTTTATAATCTCAGGGCAAATAAAATTGAATGATCGGCATGACGGTTAATTAGAATTATCGTTGATGATTTAATGTTGAGACACCTCCCTTGATAGGCTTTCATGTGCATTTGACTGCAATACATTTTATAGGAAAAGGACATGCATTCCAAAAACATGCAAATGAGTTGATTTAGTCAGTGGTTCCATACACGGATTAAGCGTGAGTGGTTTTTTGAGTATGAGTTATTTGCAAATGTGAGTGGCTCGTGAGTATGAGTTGAGAAATCGATATTTTAAAAGGACTTTTTTATTTGTACTCGTATAGCTTTAACAAGTGTATTACCTGTTCACCATGCTTCATTTTCTTTACTGGTAATGGTTTCGTTGAGGAATTATGATTATTGTTGGCCACTTTCCGTAATTTAATCGTGACACAATGGAAAATTACAAAATTTCTCAAGCTTTATTCGAGTATTTTTTTTCTTTATAATTAGCAACTCTTTTTGTGACTTTGCTAATATAATAAAAACACTCATTACCTGTATAAATATTTTTACTCACCATTAAATGAAGACAGGTATTTTCTTTCTGCATGTAATAAATATGTATATCTGAAATTCTCTCAAATATGTGAAGATAAAATGAATTCGGAAATTAAAAAAAGCAAATACTTTTTGCTCACTACAGCTAACAAAACAGTCCATCATTGTCCCATTCATTTTATTATGTTTTCTTCAATTTTGAATGTGCAAAAACGAAACACTATCCGACACAATGAAGTGTCACACGGGGGTCGTTTATGTGTTAAAAAAAAAAAAAAACAAAAAATGAAACGAATTAATTAATTGCAAAAACTTGTTGTTTATTGTATTTTGTTCCTCTTTCTGAATTTTACATGTTTTAATTAAACAATAATATAGTAATAATAATGTTTCTGTATTACACTTTCGATCCTGATGCTTTATTTAAATAGAAAGTCCTTCTATTGGCTTCATTTTGAGCTAAAACGGCTCTGTTTTAGTGTGCATTCCTTTACTCGCTCTATTTTTAACGTTTCCTTACAATGCGTTTGTTCCATTAAATATTATTATTTAGGTACGCCATTAGGCATTTACCTTAGTGTACGTACTTGCGTTTAAGTATATAATATACAATATAAAATGGCTAATTCTTATGTGTTAACCTTTAAGCAAAAAACGTCACTTTTTTTTTTGTTTACTAATATTCACTTTAAAATATGTTTTCTATGTATTTTGGTAATACGTTTTTTCTTGCAATATAATATTTGATATTTTTTTTGATGTTATCGGGCGCAATATTACGAATAATATTTCAATATTTACTGGATGTATTGAAGTTAGAATATTTAAATATAGATTTTGGTGATGTTGTTACATAAAAGCAACGGCTCCATGGTAACCTCTTTAGTCTTTTACCACACATATAAGGGGATAGAGAAGGGGTAGCTGTTATAAAAATACATGTTGCGTGTTTATGGGTCGAGTTGTTTATAGTATACTTGCTTGGCTACTCACATGCAAAAAGAATTGCACAACGTGATGCAGTTTAGTTGAATAAGTGTGGATATTTTAATAAATATACATATGTTAGTATGTTAGTTAAAAGCAATTCATTTTTGTTTGCATTATTCTGATTAAACGCTAATTCAATTAATACCAAGTTACAATTCGAGAACGATTAGATGAACTGATCTAAGCTAATCCCTTTAGGTAATTTTCTTATATATTTGTTTATGTTTACATTTATTTTGTGTCCTTCTCTCATCTCTTTTTTGTTGTTGTTTTTTTTTGTTTTTGGCTAAATGTACATGTTTTATTCAGTGTTTTATACGTTAAATAGGATTAATAACTACAATCGTAGAAAAATAAATTATCAATTGCTTTAAATTGCTCATTGTTCTTACACTAGTTTGCAGTTACACGATAAATTACAATTCGTACAATAATGTTTACATGCTATATAAAAATTCATTAATATTGTACAACATATGTGATTACCGAAATAATGAAAAGGATCTTTTATTTTTTTATTATGCCAAATCAATGCGCTATGCAAATAAGTTCGATGTTTTGCGTCAAATTCTATATAGTTCATTATGTTTGAGTGTGATTAATTATGATTATGCATATTAATAGAAATCAACCGTGACACAAAGTCCTTTTTGTATTTCATTTATGTCACCACTTTTTGCGTTTAATCCATCATTGTAATATGGCTGTAATGTTAATAATATAGAGCAAATTCAAGTAAAGGTTTTATTAAAAATTATATAATGGCCCCAATTAACCTAAAAAACTATATTTATTATTAAGAACGTCGCCGTTAAATTGATCGTATGTGCATGTAATACTGTTCCAATGTGTCATGTGTATAACTTAGATCTACTGTGATGAATCGAAAATAGTATCTATTTTAACTTAATTTAATATGTAGCTACTCGTATATGACTTTCTGTTTCAATAATAAGAAAATGTAAAAACGAATGAAATATACATAAATTCGTCATTTTCTTCGTTATCTTTTGTTCCGTTGTGAAATTATTGTTGGTCGTTATGAAGAAAATACTATGCATTTCACAATAACATTAATATTATTAAATCGATAGTAATTGTATGCCTAATGGCAATGAATGCAAGAACTATTTAGTGATTTATAAAATTTACTATTTCAACTATTTAATTTTTTTTTTGTATGGAAAATGGATTCAATCCATGGTTCTAGTTAACAAGAATATGTTTGTGACATGAAATATTGGTTCTTAGTTCAACATTACCTACGATTATATTACGTTTAAAGTGGCAAAGTGAACGATCCCTGTGACTTGTTTGCTACAAAGCGTTTTGCTTGTAAATGGCCAGTGGTTTAAGTAGATGGCAAAGTTGAATTAAAATATGGTTATAAAGTTTATCTTCACACTATACAATACTCATACATTACTGTGCAATTTTCATATTAAGTATTACAATTTGTATTTATTGAAGCATACAAGTGCAGTAAAATCATTTTAAATCAAGGTTTACATTATGTAAATAAACAAATGTCACAACATATTTTAATCACTTAAAAACAGTTTGTTTGTTTTTTTTTTAAATCCAATACCTTATAATTCTTTGATTAGTTAAATTCAAAAATATTCTGTTTTTTCTACTATTTAAAAATAATTAAACTTAATAACAAGTTTGTACAAATCGTATTTATAACTATTATAGCTAAATGATTATCTCTTCTAAACCAAATATAAATAACAAATATAAATATTCTTACAGAAACAAATTAATAATTATTTGATATTGTATTTTTTTTTTGTTAATATTCAAGCAACTGAAACTAAGATCAACATAATGCTAGGATTACTGAAATCTTTAATATCTAAAGAACAAATTGAAAAATAACACAGTCACCCAGTTAATGTTTTGCCATTTCAAAGAAACGCTTTCATGCGCTTGATGCACTTTATATTTACTCGCGTAAACACAAGAATCGCAGCACTGCACTACAGCTTTAACTACGAGCATTGGCGGCCAAGTGGTTTCATGAACGCTCTAATAAATTTGATGTTTTATTTGTATTTTGTCGGAAACAATTGCATTCTCTTGTCGACAAGCACCAAAACCGGCGACCTTCCAACGGTGCACCTTCCAAATATGATGATATTGCAACAAAGCATTTTTGCAATGCTGCCCATTAAACATACTCTGCTTTGAATTTGTTCAAATGTTATCGCATGGATTTGCAACCAGCTACATAAATGTTAAATACAATTTCAAATGTAACGTTTGAAGAAAACGTTAACACCCACTACGAATTTTTGTTCGAGTGCATGTGATGAAAATGCAGCCAACGGACAAACGGACAGACAAACGGACGGCGATATAAATTCATTACTTCATTTAAAATGTATTCCCCAATGTTTCTCGAATTTACATAAATATGTTTTATATGCGATTTATGTACTTAAGAGCTGTAGCACAAACGATTCCGGTAAATACGGCGAAGAAACAAAAAAAAATTGGTTTTTAACCCGAGAGTACTTTGTCAGCTTTATGTGACTGCGGCAACACAAAAGCTGAATGTCATTTGTTTTAACTTAAGTGAATTGTTTGTTAATGGCCTTTGTGAGTAAAGAGCTTATTGTAAACAAAATCATTCACATTCAAACACAACTTATATTACACAATAAGAATGTAACACTTAATGGAGATATGATTTTAATGCTTGTTGTGATATATTCAATACAACATAAGTTGAAATGGTTGAGCACATAACTTTTCTAGAAATTATTCAGCAAATTTATTGTTAACGCGCTTACAAATCTATATTTACATACATTGTTCAAAAACTTTCTAAACCCTTCCTATATCATTGATATTCTACGTCAATATCGTTTATCTACATAAAAACTGGTAACGTACTTCTTGCACACAAAATTTTTAAAACAACTTTTTTATATGAAACCATTAAACGAATTTGATACGATCGATCCTAACTGGTACAATTGTTCACCAACTTGAAGAAGCTGCGCGAATTTCTAATGAAGAATTGCTGCAGTTAATTAAGACAATCAATGACGTTTGATTTGAAAAACTATATGGATGGTCTCGACGGCATTCGATGCAATTAGATGGCATGATATCACTTACTCAGTAACAATAGTAAAGAATCGCTTAAGGTACAATTCTTCATGCATGTGAAGAAATTTGTGTTGCACTAAATTGTAAAGCCACAATTTAATGAAAGACCGTTTCAAAGTTTCATACACAAAACCTCATTTTTGGGTAACGACATTTTGTTGCCGACAGTAATTGCCTAAGTTTAGCTCCTCTAGTCGTTCAATAAAGCGTTAATTTTGGTGAGTTGACGTCGTGTCAGCTAACATATGGTTACGATGCTGCAAGTTTATGTAAATTTGTGTTGATATTGAATTCATTATTGTTGATTTAATTAATGTGTACAGCAGCAAATTTTGATTGACTTGAGACTTCCGCTAGAATATAGTCATCGTTTTGATTGATTTCACGGAATTGGTGTGTTCATAATCTATTTAAAGTGGAGATGTCACTCTCCTGAGTCATTCAATAAAACAACAAAAATAGATCAAATGAAACGTAAATTGTTTTTCGAGAGCTCTAGTTAGTGAAACACTAAAAAAAAAACTGCTTTGAAATCATAATTATGGCTTACAAAGACAAATCTTTTTCTTATCAACCTCAAACGCTGCCAACACCAATCTGACATGTTTTACTTTAAATTGTTCTCAAAACGGAAGCAATTAGTTTTGTTGTGAACGTGCACAAGTCGCAAGCTGCTTTCTGTTTGGCTGTTTAGCTGTTTAGCACGCATGTTTATTGTTGCCTTAGTACTTTTCAGTAAGTAATTTAAATGAAATGTTTATCTTTCTAATTATGACAAATCGCATCAGTTTATGTGGATAAACAATTTTTTTTGAGTAAATGGGAAAGATGACTGTCTGATGAATTTAAATGCGATTCTCTCGCCAACATAATTGTTTAGTTCCTGCTAACCGCTCAGGTTCCGTTGAAGAATCGCTCCAAAGGGACCTTTTGCAATTTTCACAATTTAAATCAACATTTTGTGATCTTGCGTTTAACGTGTTGTCTTCTTTTGAATAATATAAATTATTCTGAACCCAGTGGTAATCTAGAAAACACGCGAAAATATACACACATTTTTTGATATCCATAATTAAATTATGATTAAACTGATATTTTCAAATAGATTTAAAATTTTTATTATATGATTTTTCGTTTGTCTTTCCATTTGACTTTAAAGAAAACTTTTGGCAAATGTGGTTTTATGTTAATGAAACTGCCGTGTAATGTGTATGGTGGTTTGGCTCAAACAATTCATATTTAAATTTACATTTCATTGTGAGTCAATGTATCCTGATTTGACGATCCTACGAAAAGCGTTTTATCTCCTACAATATGCAAAGCTCAATAACTTTCATCAAAGTGTGAGAAATCCACAGATTATCCGACTATGTAAGAATTTGTCGATTATCACTTTGATTACTATTATTATTATTTAGAATCTAACTCAACTTAATAAAACTGAAAGTGGAAATTCCAGACCTGGTCGAGTTAAGAACTTATAGAGTCAAAATGGAGCACCACTTAAGGTATCATTATAAGAAATAACACATCGAATCTAAGATAGCTAAACATATGCTGAGGAGTGTTGTAACACGTATTCTGCATATTTATTGCACTAGTTCAGATCAATTTTGTTTTTTGTTTTTTTTTTATAAAAGGTTAATTTAAACTTGCCCTTTTGTTAAAACTAGGAAATAAATATTCATAGAAAATAGATAGATAGTATTGCTGTCGATACATAATAATATGGTAAATGTTATACAATTTCTAATACATTGTTTCAGCAGAGTTTAACTCTGCCGTCGAACTGTCGATTAGCGTTTGACAAAATAATCGTAAATCGAGAAATTCTTGACATGATATTGTCAAAGCAGCGTGCATGCTTCGCTTAACATCGCAGCTTGTGAATAGTTTCGCAATTTGACTGAACTTCACAAATACATAACATATGTACATCGCAACATCTGTGAAAGCCCACCCTCGCTGCCATGCACATGCCGCTGTGACGACTAAAGACTATCTTCATAGGTAAATGCATTTCTACTACAAACTATAGTATTTTAACAATATACATGTATTGCTTTAACTTATAAATGTATGTACATATTGTTTCAATCGTAAAAGTAATACCTAAGAGAGAGATATGAAAGAAAATATATCCTTCGTATAATAAATAAAGCAGCCTTAAATTCACTTGAGTATTCTAAAACTCCATTCCTTTTTATTGTATTGCTTATTTTTGTTAATGTTCGCATAGTCTCATGATTTCCTACAGTTTCTTTTATTCTGGTGGCGTGGCGCATGCTTTTTGATAGCTTCATTACTAATGCAACTTTTTGCACTGTCTTTCGTCCGTTAGATTCAGCCGCCTAGGAGTGAGGCGAATCGAATATTCATACAGGTTGTTTTGTATTTTTTGTTGTTGTGTAACGATGCTTCAGTAAATTATGTAAACTCAAATTTTCGGAGAAATTTCAATTTTTTACCAAACGCTCCTCTGTCTATTCTATTTCAAACAAAGGGGCTGTTACCGTTTAAAAGCCGAGAAACTTTATTGGCTTATGCATAATTTTATCGTTTGATGGGCCGGTTCTTTTTTCTCCTTTTTTTTTTTGTTTTTTTTTTGATAAATCCGATAAATTCTCGGACTTAATTTCGCTCACACTCCAAAAACTTCATGTACTGGCCAGTCCACCAAATGGGATTCAGTTAAATATGTTTATGAACACAAAAGCTTACACTTCAATTAGTTTTGTGTGCGCTGTTAATTCTGCAGACAAAGCACAAATGCTTTCACAGTTTGCGCTTTGTTGAATCCAGAAAAATATTGTTCGTTTACTTTTTATCTTACAAATCACGCAGCAAGTGTTTGAAGTGCACAATTCGTCACGCGAATAATTATACGCTTAAGGGACTTTGAGAATTGCAAGTAAACTTAGCAAGTTTTCTTTTTGCTGATTTAACGTTTTCGTAAAGGAAAAATGTTATTCGAAACCTGCGCTGCTGAAATACCAAACTAATTTTTCTTCAAGACACGAACAGTGTCCACGTACTTAGCACAATAAAAAAGAATTGTGAAAGTACAGGAAGAAGGACCAAGTATTGAAATTTCTTAAATTCTGAATATTTCTCCTTTTCGGTTGCAGTTTCGAGGCAGTAAAATATTAAACATTCTGCATATAGCATGCCAATTGTAATTTCGAATTGAATAGGAGTGTTGAACGTGGAACGTACAACGAACACTGAATACCATATAGTTATTGTATTTAGATTAAAAACTACACAGACATAAGTATTCGCGAATTCAATTGTTCTATCGAGAACTCCGACTTAAAGAGGACGATGTGGGTGGTAAATAAAGAAAATGGAATAGACAGAATCAATTATTGCGAATTCAACTCGCCTTTTTTGAGCGAGGCAAGTTGTTAGCTACAAAGTTTGTTTTAGTTCTTGACGTCAATGGAAATGCAGCTGTTGAAAAATCATCACAATGATTATTTTCAACGCCCACATTGCGTCATTATTGTTCTACATTCAATGGAAAATGTCTTTTCTAATGAGAATGTGAAGATAAATGGTTTACTTAACTTAATATGTTAACAGTTTTGGGGAAAGGGGTTGAAATCTAATTTGACGAAGTTGCCTTGCAAAAGAATTGAAAATCTGAAATTATTGTTTGAATTTGCCAGCAGCGGCTTCGTTGTTTCCGGCCAACATTAACAATTAGTTGCATTAGTAATGACATTGAAGACCCTACACATAACAATATATAGAACATTTTCCAAAGGTACTTATTATATTTACGTTGTTACCAATTTATCCGTAGTTGTGTTCGATCATTGGGTCAGATACACCATCCGTGCCTGTAACTTTGTATGACTAAAGCTTATCCATAATGTTGGGTAAAAGCAGCGGAACGACATCATCCGTAGCGGATACCACGCGTATATGCGAATGTGTGGTTTCTTTGAATTTGATCTTTACTTTGTTTGTCCATCGTTTTGATCTGAACTCCCGGCGATAGCTATTGCCCGATTCGGTTTCGGCCTCTAATGCTGGCGATAGTATTGTCTTCGGAAACAATGGAAAGTTCTCTGAGCCATTGCAATTTCTGTCCGAGAATATCTTGTCCGCCATATTGCTGGACGTGTGCGATGATTTATGCTGGCTGTCGTCGTCTAGCATCGGCGGCTCCGATGCAGTGTCCTGTATTCCGCATGCAAATGGAAATATAAAGAACATTTCAATTTTCAACATATGTAGTATGTAACCACCCCATCCCTCTCTCTCATACCGTAACACTTTATCTCTCCACGAATACGGTAAAAAGAGAAAGAGAGAGAGAGAGAGATGCGAGCTAAATATGCATGAGGACATAAAACAAAGAAATGACTTTAAACTGTATAAATGCTAATCGCTAATATGTGAGGGCTTACATAGCTGCTCATTATGAGTCCTGCATCATACGCCATGGCACGATTTCTTAACTCATTTTTAATGCTCCAGTCACGTAAGTAGATTTCAGCTTGCCGAATCATGCCGTCGTCATTGGAAATTCGCAATATAAGTTGCCACCTGCATATCAGGAGAAACGGACATAAGGCAAATTTAATTTGAAATTTTTAGTGCGCTAAATGCTACGTTGGCTTGGTCGGGTGAAATTTTGGTGGGGGAGGGGGGGTCGTTGTTGGGCTCATGCCAAAACTAGGTCATACAGTGCAATACACACATGATGTATATAGAGAAAATGTTTACCGTGATATGAATTGATGCAGTCGTGCCATTTGACCAAGTTTTCGCAATGTACGACATATTCCTGTAAATGAGACGCGATGTGTGCTATCGATGGCGAGCGCCGTATGAAATTGTTTTATTGATGCCGTCAGGAAACCTAAATTTCGTCCAGACACAAATATAGCAAAGACAGAGGACGAGTGTTGTTAGTGGCCTGTGCAAATGAAATTCGTTGGAATTTCAGTGTGGAATACATACGGTTCTCTTGCAGCCATATGCCAAATCGTGCCAAAATTTCCGGGTCACCCGTATTGAGGCGACTCGTCTTAAGTAATAGTCGACCCGTCTGAATGCCGTGCTTGATTTTCGTTAGCTCCATGTAGGCGGGCGCGAAGGTGGGCTCGAGCTGCACACATTTTTCCAGCATCCGTACAGCTTCTTGGGTCTTATTTAATGTTCTGCGTATATTCAGAGGATAGAGGGTGGTTTGTTGAGTCGTTCCATATACATAAACCCATATTGTTTGAATTACCTGTACAACTTTCCCAGATTGTAATGGGCATTTACGTGATCGGCAGAGTGGCGAAGCGCTTCTAGAAAGTGGTGCTCGGCTGCACTTGGGCCCTTCATTAACGTGCCTAAGTTATTGTGGGCACTTGCATACGTCGGCCAAAGTCTGCAGCGAATAAAAATATTTCTAATTAAACATCTATATTTATAGAAGCTAGAGCGAATATTGTTTTATATTGAGACTTATAAGAGGTTATGGACTGAGCCGGAGAGTGCGCCTACACGCATAAAAGTTAATGCTGCCTAGCTCACCTTATTGCTTCCTGGTAATGGCGTATTGCTAAATCCGGCTGAGACTCATCGCGTAAATAATTACCAAAATTGTAATGCATCTTGGCATTGTGCGGCAACACCGATAAACCGGATCTACAAGATGAACATTAATGTTATATAAACACACATTAGAGCAACACAATAAAAAACATAATACAAATTACTTAAGTATTAAGTAAATATTTTATTAGAGAATACTTTAATGTACCTCAGTAAACTTTCTCTGGAGAACCAGTCGTAATTCCTGGATATTGTTTTGCTTGTCCCAGCTGCGAATAATACGGCGCCTAATATACAAATTATTCGCTGATATTTAGGCTTCGCGTACCACAAAAGCTGCGCCCCGTACACCACCAGCAGGATACAGCCCAGGCTGAAGCACAACAAAACAAACACGGATTGAAGGGACAATTTGCGCCGGGTAAAATTATACTAAGTCATTGTATTTTATTATATATGTGCTTATGTATGCTGTACCTACTCTGCATTCGTGTAGAAAAGAAATAAAATGGTAGAAAAAAAAATAAGAGAAAAATGTTTACCTCGGTATGTAAAGTACCCGTTCAGCAACGACGAAGCCGACCGTAACAAGAAGGTTAGTCGCTGGCATAAAGGGTAGCACGACCAACAGAAATCCAAGAACGAGCGGCACATGTTTATGTTGCTGGAAAACAATTAAAACCGCATTATAAGTGAAGGCGATTCTACACGATGTTGCTGTTAAAATATAATATATGAGATTAGTTGCTTCGCTCGGTGCTCCACATTGCAACCAGTGGATTGGTAAATGCGGAATGTGAATTTAATTTCTTCAAACATAAAACTGTATCTTCTGCTCTTACGTGGCTTACTCGACATATCCCATCAATTTTATATATTATATTATTATGTTGGCTGGAAGTACTCGAAGGTGTTGCTTTAGTTCTCTGACATTAAATACACTTCATGTTATGCAAATTATTAAGCACATCCATTGGGACTCTCGATCCAAACTTCTACACTTGCTGTGTGCAATTTGAAATGTATTTATAAGGATTAGCATTCAGCAAATACCTCCTGGCAAATAATACGTTGTTGTATTTTGCTAATTAAATAGCCGTATACATAGTTTGTAATCGAAAACAAGAGTAATATCAAATGCTATGTAATTTCTCTGAGATTAACTTAATCTTCGTAATGCTTACAGGAAAATTGGCGTATCTGCGCCGCCTGCATCCCTTTTTAGTTCTGCTGCTTTTTTTTTGTTTTTTTTTGGTTGTGTATGCCGCTGTTGTAGAAAAGCTTACAGTAAAGCGTTCAGCTGCCTTTGCACGTTGTTTGGAATTCAATTAACAGCCAAATATTTAAACAGAAAGGAAAATGATTTGGAGAAAAGGCGTAGCTAAGTTTAGTAATAAAAGACGTACGCAACGGCTTGTACAGCATTTGTAATTGACACAAGCCGGGAAATTGTAGGGCGCACAAGGTTTATGGTGTAAATTCTCAAAAGTCTTTCAGTAATTAATTGTCAGTCCAGTAGCTTTATTTGATGTCGAATTCAGGTCCTTCTTTCAACATGCATACGCAATTATGTGATACGCCATCGTTTCATATTTCCTTTATTGATCATCATTAATTATCAAATGCATACTTGAACTTTTTGTTTAATTATGTTCACCTAATGCTCGCTAATGTTTAGCATTTTGTGAAAAACGGATCAGCTCAAAATGCACGTTTGGCTATACAACGCGACGTTCGTGCAATTATTTTGCAAGCTGAATGGTGTTTGTATATAAATGAAAGTGCAAAATTACGTGAGTGTGGCTTTTTCTCCAGCATGTGTTCAACGCGGGAGACAGTCAACAGCGCTTAAGATTAAATGCTGTGGCTGAACAAAACACCCAACGTACGACAATAGTCAAGTCTTAGCAAAAAATATTACGTAATTG
This sequence comes from Sylvicola fuscatus, assembly GCA_026546915.1. NCBI lineage: Eukaryota > Metazoa > Arthropoda > Insecta > Diptera > Anisopodidae > Sylvicola > Sylvicola fuscatus. The sequence goes on from JANSTS010013911.1 coordinate 53,800, forward strand.
AAATTATACGAAGAATCGCGCAATAAATCCAGTGAAAGTGGAGATTTTTGCTGATGTACGAGTAAACAAATGGGTTCTGGAATGAGAGAACTTGATTTATAAACTCCGAAAGTTTATAGCTGTTGCAAAATGTTAAAACTAATCATATATGAAAGGAATTTTGCTGCAGACTGAAATGCATGTTAATTTAAGTTTTCTATCAAATTAACGACTATTTAGTTGAAATTTATTTACTCAAACCAATTGATTGTCAAATCATAAGTTTATTTTGCAAATTTATTAAACTCTCTGCTCAAATTTCGCTCTTTATTGGCAATAAATTTGTTTCTCATGCCGAACAAATCGAAAAGCTCTAACAAAGACAATCATTTTTTACATGCCATCAATTTATCATCGCATAAAAGCTTATTATTTTAAGATATCAAAATACGCACAACGATTTAGCATTTATACTCATAACTTTTCAGTTTTGTTCGTGAATGTACCGTCAAACTTACATGAAAGGGTGAATTTTAACCGGAAATTTTTCATAATGCAAAAGGATCTAAAGCGAAGGATTTATGAAAATTCAAACAATGTACTGAGAATGGCACAATAATGCTTAATCTTTTCATATGATTACGGGCGGCTTGATCTCTGTTGGTAAAAAACGTGTAGCTCAGTTTTCAGGTGCGCTATTATATTCATGAGAATTTGTGAAAAAAAAGCGCTACCGTTATAAACTTTGCGTTAAATTCTGCGCTGATTATTTATGGAAGCTTAAACTTAGCACAGAGCCCGACAAAACAATTACAGTTGGTAAGAAGCGCTTCAAGCCAAACAAAAAAAAAATGTAATTATGGGTTAACGCGGGAAAAAAATAGATTTAGCATTATGAAGGCGTGTTTGATTGACACTAGGGAATATGATTTCGCTCGAGGAGAATGTTTGCAATTTCCTGGTGTACCCGCATCGCCAACATAGAACATATACTAGGAACGCGCGTGAATACATACACGTAATGTGTGAGGGAATTTCTCGGCGATATTTAAACTGTATGAGTCAATGACAAATAATTTTTATATTATGGCGAGAGGAATGGCAAAGATTGGGGGTAGGGGCGAAATGCCAATGCTATAGAATAAATTTTTAATCGATTTATCAAAGTGTATGGCGAGGTGGTGAGCGCAAGAAGGCGAGAAGAAAATGACAACATCCTCCCTGAACGTTTAGTTTGATCAAGACGCGGAAGACGTGCCATAATCGTAAAATAGTTTAGCAATTCGTGTTCGATATGACGAAGTTTGTGCTGCATATGAATTTTGTTGTGCGTCGTCGTCCTTTTCATCCCCCGTCGTTCTATGTGAGAATTGGCCGGGGACCAAACCTGCCCAATGGCTGTATATGTTTGAGTATATGTACCGACGCTTATAATTTTACTGTTTACCTCTCTATTTGAAAACTCATACATATAACAGATATGCTCGTATATGGTATGCTTGCGGACGTGTTCTTTGTTAGAACGAAAAGCTCAATGCAGCCATAATTTTGCTCTTTACTATATTTGTCATCAACGTTATTTTGTATCGACAAGTATATACGTATATCCGAAATAATATGTGCGCCTTGTGTATATTGAAAACCACCTTTTGAGATCATGTTTACATGAGAAAAATTGACGATATGACGGCAGGTAGGTTACATGATGGATCAAACCTTCATGTCACTATAAAAAGGAGAAAATGATTTATGTTTGATGACTGGCAGGGGCGCGAACAACGTAATCTACAGCTGTCGCCGCTTTTTCTACACACAAGTACACACTTGACAGTCAAGCTAAATCGCTTTACACATTATTGTGTTGAATACCTTCACTATATTTACTTTTAGAATCTTATAGCCAATTTTGTGTGTCAATCTATATCCAGTAATTTCCCTCCACCCGCTCTATTGCTGTGGAAACTGACAAGTATTGTTTGGGCTGACTCAAATTCTAAGTGCGTTCTTATGGTTTTCGTTGTGCTTTTGTAATATGAAGAAAATAAAGCAGCAGCGGCATGACTTAATATCTAGTCGATACGTTCTACCCAAGGCATATTCCAGCATAACACGGAGAAAACGATTTCAAATATCATATAGGTGAGGCCTTCATGGAAAATCTGGAACACAAACACAAAATTTACTTGTTTTCCTTCCTGAAAATTCGATCAACATTTGCTTAGAAATTGTCCTTAAGGGTACAGTAAAATTACAATCGAGAGCTTTTACGCAAAAGGTATATTTTCATAAGATGTTTTTCGTTGGCCAAACGAATCATACGGCAGATACATACAAAGTTATACTATTGAAGAGTCATCATATTACAAATATCCAACAGATGGTTATATTGAAATCAACCTTAGGGAAGGAACTTGGGTTTGGAGTGATTCTTTCCGCAGCTGTAATTGGACCATCAGATTTCAAAGAAATCTTTCGCAAGTTGCGGGGCAAAAAACGCGCACCGCGTTAATATTTCTCAGTGTCAATGCGAGCTAGAAGAAAACGCGTCGTTGCCGAAATGTATACTTAAAATGTTAATAGTAGATTCTGCTCAAGTGATTACCATCTTAAACACATCGTCGACATTACTGACATGCAGTACAATTATCTTCTTAGGTGGCTAGAATTTGCATCCAGCTTTTACCGTCATTCGTAAAGCGCTGAGAGCAAGCTTGTGAACTTTGGTGAAACCAAGGTTTTTTTTTTTGGGTTTAAGTTGCACTGAAACATTTTTGGGTGATCGTTTGCATAAAACACAACTAGAAAGCGCGATTATGTGTCGCAGAGTGGTTGGTTAAATATGTATGCATGGCTAGAAATTTTCCGGCGAAATTTACTTCATCAACATTTTTTTGTTGGGAACGAATACCGCAGAAGATTCCACCGATTTGTTTACATAGTGATTCGATGCATGCAAAGATGTTGTGAAATAACAGAAAATGTAAACATTTGTTCTCGAATGAAATCTAGCATAAAGCTTTCCCAATAGTTACTGTAATTTTATTAAAATGATCAGCATAACTGAAACACACGTTAATGCAGTGCAGCCAGTTCTCTCAGTGCATCGGATGCGCTTAACATGTCTTCCAAATCCCACATTAATTTAAACAAAATATTGCAGTAGAAAATGCATAAACAACCAGAAATAATAGACATATTCTTCCTTTTATTTTGTGCACTGTTGGAACCCCGCGCGCTTTGCAGCTAAAACATCAACAGCAGCAGCAGAGTAACTTTTGTTTACCATATAATATGCTGTTTATATTTTCGCTTG
>JANSTS010013911.1:83319-101804 GCA_026546915.1 Sylvicola fuscatus
GTGTGTGTGTGTGTGTGTGTGTGCTTTTTTGTATCTTATGGTGTAACCCGCCGCCTCACGCTTTCTTTGTGCATTAAACCCCAAATCGGTTAAGGGTGTGCGAATATATGTACAATCACTGATTCTATATAGCTATAAGCAATTCTCTGAAGCGACACAATGGTAGCCTAAACTTATAGGTTGCATCTTCAAGTTTTCTCCTTTTTTTTTTTTTAGACCACGTTCATTGCTCAAAGTACAAGTATGTACGCTTTTTCTAAAGAAGTCACGATTCTTTTAGAGGAAAGATGAAAAGAATGTACGTTCGGGGTATGTTCACTTTCATGCGGATGTGTTTGTAGGTGGCGGGTATGATGCAGGCTGTAGTACTCCTCTGGATTCGAGAATTGCGCTGGCTGTGGTCGCTTGCTGTACATGTACATCTTCTATTAGTATGTATTGTTGAGTTTCAACGCTGCTGGCGTGGCGTAACGGGTGGAAGCTAAATGAGGGTGGTTACTGGTGGCATTGTATACGAAAACTTTATAGTGTGATGAAAGTCACTTATATTGTTATAATATCTATGTATGAACCGTGTACACGTCTATGGTGTGCGCGTGTATATGATTTCCGAATCATATATGAAGAGAGGGATGAACATGCCTGAGTAAAACAAAGATGTTCTGCTAATAGCAAAAAAAGAAAACATAGGAAACTTTTTAAGTGAATACTGAATATATACGATAAAGTTTTATTACTGACCATCGCACATTCTATTTCATGAATTTAGATGCTGTACTGCGTGTATGCTTGTATCAATATATGTATAATTATGATATTGTTACCGTTTTTGCCAAGCTTAGTGTGGGTTCGTACTGCTTGACTCCAAACTCCAGAGCTAATTGTGTTGTTGAAACTAACATCTTTCAAAGCCGCAAAACTCACCAAATTCATTTCCACTTCCTTTGAATAGCAAATTAATAGCAACATTTTGCTAAAGTTCACTGAACATGAGAATGTCTATTACTTTAATGAATTTGTAAGCTTTAAATCGTAATACCATGCACTAGCATACGTTCGATAAAATGATGCCTTGCTTAGTATGTCATCACAACAAGCTCATCACTCATTGAGATATACTGAAAATGCACATATTTGCACCATGGCGCCAGGTTGGTGGTAAAAAAGTTTTTCTATAAAAGTTGAAAGGTTAAATAAACGTGTCTAAAACTCTACATCGTTGAAAGCATTAAAATTACACCATTAATTTTGAAACCTCTATACCTAATTATACGTTGAGCATGCACCTTTCCACACCCCGTCGCGTCGCGTCGTGGCTCGGCCGCTGTGCATGTGGTGGCCGATGCTGGAAATGAAACAAAAAAAATAAAATACCCAAAGACCACATCTTCGTGCAATAGAAACACCCACCATATTGGGGCTGGGGTGCAAAATATAGACGATAAATCACCATTTGTCTGTGAACGAAATGAATACCCTTCTTGAAAACAAGAGGAGTTTTAAAAGGCATCTTTTTCGCTGTTAGGAACAGCACAGTCTAATAGAGAATAGCTGGACTACCCACGTTCTACTAAATGTTTCTGACAGATGAATGCTTTGCTTCTATCGATGAATTGGTATTTCACTTCCTTGAAATTTAAGTGTTTACTTACACACGATACTACATTTTTGGGATTGTTAAAATACTTTTTTTTTTGATTAAGTAAGAGATTCTGCAAATATGTAGTCAACTTAAATTTAATTTAATCTTTAATATAAACTCATAAACTATTCAGATTTATTTTCACGCATTGAAGAAACGCTATTAAAGACGAAATATTCACTGAAGTCGATAATCGAAGCTCCCTTCGATAACCTTTTTCTCGTTTCAGTGATTTTCAGCAATTCTTATAACATTATATGAAAATATATGGCATGCCACGGAGTGATGTTTTCAAATTTTCAGTTATCACATTCCAATTGTGTGCATAGTGCACTGTCAAATCCGTATTTATGCTCTTCGATGAAACGAGACAATATCTGGATCTCCAAACGAGTCATAAATCAAACTTTTTTATGTACTCCTACATATTTCTGGTTGGAGTTTTCGTTGTGCTTAATAAGCAACGGTGATTTCAACTAGCCAAACATAATTTTGAATTTCTTTTACTTTCATCCTCATACTTAATCCTCGTCGAGCTTTTCATACATATAAATGATCCTTAATTCAATTGTAATATTTTGCTTCTAAATATTTATTCAATAATCTTGAATAAATGCTTTATTGCACCGTAACTATTGATGTAATTTCGTATTTAACATATTTTATTATAGAATCCAATTTATATTATTGTAAAAAAATAAGTCTATTGATGTTTTTCGTTACTTTTCTTCACTTCATATAATAAAAACCATTTCCTTACTTTAAAAGTATTTCACTCTAAGAGAAAGCATTTTATTTTAATATTGTTAGCATTATTCACATAACACAACTCTAATTCCAACAAATTCACCATGTATACTTTTGCATATTTATACGTAAATATACAGACAAGTCACAAACGTGTAACATTACGTATACACAAAATGAATATACATATACTTAAAATGGAAAGGATCATACAATATGAAACGTCCCGACAGACAGACGCAAGGAAAGCTTCCTCAAGAATGGCAAAAAGAAGCACTCCATAATACATGAAACAGGATGACTAACTCCTCTCACTTTATGCTGTTTCTGTTTAAATAATTTATTCCGTATTCTCTCTCCCGCTTTCTCTCTTTGAATATAATAATTTATAAACAAAAAGATTCAGAAGTGTGCACTCGACTTGATGAACACTTCGCCATCGTATAAGATAGCGAATATACATAATATGAGAAACCATTCCATCAGACAATGAAAGCTACATTAGGTTTTTGTTAAATGTAACCGGGCAGAAATTTGTATACCGATGGCAGGGAGCATATTGTATACGTATATGTACGTGCATTTTTGCACACCTAACTGCACGCTGCTGCTGGTGGTCTAGGACTGGGGGGCGAGGGGGTTGTAAGCGGGCGTGTGTGGATGTGCAAAAATTTGCTGTATATTATGCAAGCACAATGCAAAATAAATGTGCATACGTGGTTATGGGGTTTTCCCTTCATTTTTTAACATTTGCCTCATAATAACATGCTGTAAAAGTAGCAGCACCGTTAGAGCGCGCGTATGCAAATTCGAAATGTCAAAAATAATATCAAAAAGAATTATATATACTTGTCTGCTACTATATTGGCCTATAACGAATGCTCGCGCTTCTATTCCATTGCCGTTGCAAAATGTATGTTTTTGAATAAGCTTCATTTTCCCCTCTTGCTATGCAGCACAATTTTTCAAGAGGAATTCTGTTTTTTTCCTGCTTCCATAAATTTTATGGAAAGTGCACAAATTCTACTCGCGTCGCTAGAATTTATTGAACCGCTTAAATTCGCTGATTCACCATTCAAATTTTCTGATTGATAAAACCTACCATTATTGTTTCAATCTGTTAAATAGCAACATATGATATTTTGTATAAAATTGTTGTCTTTTCGAAAAGAAATTTTATACACCAATTTATACTTAATGCATTCTTTAAGAATTAAAACATTCTACATACTTTAAGTGGAACGTTTTTTGTTTCCTACTTTAATATTCTGAATGAAATATTATTTCGATATGTATAGAGTTAGAGTTAAATTTCCACGGCGCATTGTCCATAAATTGTTAATGTATTTCTATCAATACGTGAAACCCGCATCGAGCATAATTTACCAATCAATTATTTAAATGTTTGCATTCCAGATTTTATACGTTTAACTATATGGTTTGGCCGCACTGTTTCTTTGTCCGTATGTTTTGTAGATGGAAATGAAAAGCGGTTCTTTTTTATTTATTCGTCCTAATCAAGGTACTAAATTTAATTTATTTGAAAAATAAAATTGATTTAAATTGTGCTGAAAAAAAAACAAATTTAATTATATACTTAAAAGTTAATCTTAGTTAAACAACGACACCAATTTAAACATGGTAAATTAATATTTGTAGTGATTTAATATTATTAAAAAACCGACAACGCCGCGCTTGGTTTATGTAAAGAACTTTTGATCTCTTAAAAACACAATGTTCTTGCGTGCATGCAAACATTCTGGAAAATTGTTACATTGCATTCAAAGAATCTACACATACGTACAACTATACCAATCCAGCTCTTGTATTTTAACGCCCTTTTCATGCAAATGAAGTGGTAAAATTACATGGACACATATTCAGCATTGTTTTGCACACACGCCATCGTATGTTGCGCCGCTGAGCTGCTTCAGCTTCTTTATACCAGTGAGATATGAATACAACATTTACCCACTGTCATATGAGTGTTTTCTTCTGGCATTTAAACAAAATAAACAACGACAAGAAAACAACTGCAAAAGAATCGTGACGATATCCCGCTCTCCATTCTTGAGTTCGTCAAATTTTTAAGTGTTGCTTGTTAGCTGGCTGTTGTTGTCCAGAGAATAAAACATCATGTTAGGCACGTGGAAGTGTTAAGTGGCATGGTGCTGCAATTGATAAAACAATGGAAAAACACAGCAAACACGTACATATAACATTGACGCATGGTGCATTTAATCAAAAGAAAAGCTCAAGCGCCACTAAACAATGCACTCACATACACATATGTACATTGCAACAATGTGCAATTGCATCGCGCATTGTTGTGCGGATAGTCGTTCAGCACTCGGCAGAGTGCGTCCATCAAACGGGCTCATTAATTACCCTGCCCTCAATTTACATGCATAGTCATCCGGAACCATATTACAATAATGAATTGCCGCCAATGTCACTCTATTACAATTTTAATTGTCGCACATTTATAAAATGCGCTCATTTTTGAATTTCGATGTTGCCAACGGTCGCGGTTGCGCTAACTAATGGCGGCATATAGTCAGCACTCGCGGCACCGTTAAAAATCAAACTGGACTTAATGTGTAATTTTAGAAGGAGCGATGCCTTGCCGTGATAAATGGCGTTCATTACCAGTGTGATATTATTTATGGTGGCAGGATTTCGTTGTAAATCTACGCCCTGCATCATTTTAAGAAGAAATATCCCTGTGCTGTATGTAAGCACTGACGAAAAAGACAGCTTAAATGGTCTAGACTCTGGAGAGATGCTTGCGTGTGTAACACCCCAACATAAAAAAAGAGGCTTAAAGCTTCACTTGTGGTTTCCTGTTTCGGTTGCCACTTGTTATTGCATGGTATGTATATCTATATGATTTATAGAGCGTTAACCAAGAAATAAATCCCAACACCAATTATCAACAATCAGATCTAGCTGTCCTTGTACATGCACATGTGCCTGAAGAAGCCGCAAAAGACTGTTTAGGCTTACACAAAGCAACGCACCGTTCACAGATACTGGCGCGGAAAATTACATATACACACTGTCAAACAGTGATAAATGTTAAATGGCCTGAAAAGTATTCCCAAAAGTCGGAAGAAACTAACGCACAATAGAGGCAAAAATAATAAACGTTCAGATAGTAAAACCAATTTTATTGGCAATATCTTGCGTGCTAATGCTATTACATTGAAATCGATAGGGAATATGTGTTTTGGTTTGTTGCGAGCGCATCTGATCCTGATGTGCGGTCGCAGAAGCTCTGTCAATGGATGAATAAAATCACCAAACTGCGACAAAACGCTGTATGCACTAAATTGTCAGGACTACTCATGCAAAACTTATCCCATTCACATATACACTTTCTACACACTAAGCTTCCTCATATAAAATCTATTATTAAAGCTGTGTCGTATGTGAGCAACGTTCACATAAAACACACGAAAAGATATACGCCATGTAGTGCCGTGAGTGCATATAGAGGAAAAGCTCTGAATGGGGCGAAGCTTTTAGTTAGTGTTCATCAATTTACAAAACATGAATGGGGAAAAATGGTCTGTAAGATAAGAACATTCAATAGCCCATCATGCACTCTATTCATTGCTCGGCCAACAGAAAAAGAAATGAACCTTCCTACTAAAAGTCAGCATAACGCATTCAAATTGATGCTGCTAACGAATTTGTGCGTTTTTCTATATGCTGCACACACTTTCGCGGACTAAAAAATTCTCAATTACGCTAAAAAGGCTCAGTGCAATTAAGCAAATGGTAGCTTACAGCTTTGAACACACGAGTATACTAATTATACGGGTTTGTGAATGCACAAAAGCTACACACTACACATATTCACATATGGTCTCGTTGAATACTTTCAGCTTTCGGCTGAGCTTGCAGCATATGTACAATAATACATATTAAATATGCAAATGCTAGCATAAAACGATGATTTTACTTTTTCGGCCAAGTTAAAAAACACTTTTCTTTGGCACACATTTACATATTTCCCTTCGCTTCGAACAACAATAATTACATTTTAATAATATCAAAAAAAAAATTGGTGGTTCTCTGCTGTTTTTGTTTCCTTCAACATGAACATTCCAGCAAAAATTGCACCATCACTGCGGCTTTAACTCAAACTTTGCCAACAAATAATGATTCCAATATTAAATCTATAAATACCAAAGTCCTGTTTGATCTTCAGTACTCTCCCAGTACGAAAACGGCATTCAGAATAAATTAAATACAATGTTATTCAGTTCACATCTTCCAAAACGGAATGTCTAACATCCTTTACATCAGGATTAAGCAGCCGTTATTTGCTGTATATGAATGCACTGAATCTCGTATACGATATTGTGCAAGTCACTTATACTTAATTACACTTTAAGTTCCTTTTCAGGTCCAATAAGGCCATATCCGTGCATTGTTGTCTGCTCATATGACATACGATGACTTTTACCACTGACATATTTTGTTTAAGACATGAACCAATTCTGATAGGGAATTTCGGCGAAATATTATGTGGGAGGCAATAAATCCGTGAGGGAGTTCAACGGCTGTAATTTTGTATTCTTATTGTATAATATTCGCGAGGCATGTTGGTATCCTTGTGATGCTGCAAAAGTATGGTGCAGTTGTACTTCAAAGAATACATTTTTTATATTAAAATTAACGAAACAATTTCGAAACACACTTAATATATGAATATGAGATAACATACAATTAATATCGATTATGTTACAAGATATGCGACACCCAAACCAACCTCCACATTTGAATAATGAATTCAATTAGTGTAGCCACCAATTAAACGGTTCTTATTGGATATTTTTGTGGACTTAACGAATATACTAATTAAACTCTGTGGTTTGTTTTGTTTTATGATGCCTCTAAAGGTATCTGTTTCATACATGACTCATACGTGTACAAAATCGTGGACGAATATATATAATTAAATGTTTAGGGTCAGCAGTTATGTACAACTTGGTTATCTAATAAAAATGCGTTGACTTTAATTAATCGATATATCATATAACTTGTTCTTTGTCATGAAGTATTCTCGATTAATTATGACCATTATAATTATCGTTTAAATGATGGGTAATTTTCAAAGTTAGATTATGTACAAAAGTATTCTAGAAAAATGTTCAATAAAGTGCATTTAACGTTTGTCTGTAATAAATTCGGTAAAAATTTTACTAACTCCTTTTAAATAAAATGAGGCAAACGAATAGAAAGTAATTTTCAAACAAAAATCATAGGAAGAAAATACGAGGGCGAAATTCGTTGATTGCCTCACGTCTGGTTCGTTAATTATATTAAAAAATTGGTTGTTTCCATAACGAGTATAATTTTTTGAAAAAGAAAGCAATTAATGAAGCATAATAAGTTAAAAAAGCAATATTATTGGACAATTACCTTTTTACAAATAAATTGGTAATTTAATTAAATTAATAATATAAATGAATCATAATTTTTAGTTGTGTGTTTTTACTTATTGAGCATTCAAGGTAGAAAGATAAGTTGTCAAAAAAACTTCTCACATTATGTTATATGTTTTCCCTGCAGACTTGTTAAAGTAAAGTCGATGTTAAACCAGTAGCAACACAGGATGTATGCATTTATCTATGTTTTTTGTTATCGAGGGTATGTGAACTTTACAAACTATATTTTGTAAACTATTGTGGGCAAAAGGTTTACCATTTAAAGATAAAATTACCATTTCAAGAGAAAACTTGAGCCATTATAAGTGCCTATACTCTTTGTTTACTCGCAAAATGAGAGCAATAAAATGTGGGCCAACCGACGAAGCAAATTCATTCAAATAACTGCGCCAGTAAATGCCATGGCAAGCGCCGCGCCGCCCCATAACATCCCCTTCAGTGCGAGTTCAATATGAGTGTATTCATATGCTATACTGTTGCTACGAAGATCAAATATTTAATGCAAATTTCCCGTCATGTCCTATGCATTCACCAACAAAGTGTGCTAAAGGAAGTTTTCCATGAGCTTCTGGTGTTTGCGGACGACAAGTTTAACGTCTGCGTGCCTTTTGCCCGAAAAGTCGCAGCTAGGCAAAGCCTGCAGAACACAGCGGCGCGGCGCGGCGCGGCACGGCAGTAAGGAGGTGCCAAGCTTCTATAGGCAAATAGCGAACTATGTACGGCAAAGTTATGTGTCGAAGCCTGTTCATGAATATCGAATCCCGGGGCACCGCTATGTCAAGGTCAATAACGAGGCATCCGCCCACGCACCGATACTAATGATAATTAATAATTACACAAAAGAAACGCCTCAGTCACCAAATTTGAGTCGACGGTTCACAGTCGGTAATTGCACATCAAAGCTTTTGGCTATACTTGGAAGAAACTGTAATCAGTTCGAGCGCAACGATAATGAGCACCTTCAATACATTCCAGGAAGTAATGCAACAACAATATGGTTGCTATTTAGCGATGTTCCGTTTGATGTTAAACAGTGTTTTGGTTTTATTTTCTTGTCTCCAGTTTGCACGACTAGCTAAATGGTAAATCAATCAATTTCAATTGATCGTAATTATTAATCAGTAAGCTCATGTTACGGTGGAAAAAATATGCCAACAGATAATTTGGACATGTTAACATAGGCCACAAAAACAGAACATACATCGCACTGAATGCTGATAAAAAGTTAAATAGCTGGAAATTTTCACAACGAAACGCCTATAAAAGCTTTCGATGGCCGAGTGATCCCCTTAACAGTCGCCCAATAAAAACAATATGGTTTGGCCAGCATTAGTGGTGTGCGCGATCCTGATTAGCGGTGCATGCGGTATGTTCAAAATTCAATTAGTGCCCATTAAAAAGTTATCAGTCACAATTTGAAGGGTTGAAGTAAACATTTTTCTTCTTTTCTTTTTTTTTTCAAATGACTGTGTATAACTTATATATAAAGGTGCCGTGCCGCGATTAGTGGACGTGGGCCAACAACGCATCATCGATGGTTACGAGGCGGACATCAAAAACTTTCCGTACCAAGTGTCGGTCACCTACAACGGCCAACATCGCTGCGGCGGCTCAATAATCACGCGTAAATCCGTTATCACAGCTGCCCATTGTACATATGCGGCGCCCAATTTCACGCTGGGCATTCTGGCTGGCACCACCACGTTGAATGGAGAGGGCGTTCGTATCAGTGCCGTGGATTACTTTACACATCCGCAATTCGACGCATTCACATTGGACAACGACGTGTCCGTGGTAATTCTCGCAAAGAAGGTGGATTTCGCTGAAACAATTCAGCCGGTTAGACTGATGGGACCTGGTGATACGGTCAATAATGGCGCACTGGCCATTGTTAGTGGATGGGGCTCCACGCAGGAGGGCGCCTCCTCGTCCAAGCAACTCATGTACACGAATGTGCCGGTAATTGATCGACAGAAATGCGAAGAGACGTATAAACTGCATAATGCAGTTACTGCTAATATGGTGTGCGCCGGCTGGTTGACGGGTGGTCGTGACACTTGCCAAGGTGATTCCGGTGGTCCGCTCGTCATCGGCGATACGCTCATCGGCATCGTCTCTTGGGGCTATGGTTGTGCCCGGCCAAATTACCCGGGTGTTTATACACGCGTCTCGTCAGTGCGTGATTGGGTGGATAGCGTAAAGCAGTTTTAGCTGAACATAAATAAATCTGAGCTCCTGGAAGCAAACACACTGCGTGTAAACATTTAATGATAAATAGATAATAAATATACTGTTGAGGGCAATTTTTTTAATGGATTGTTTATCTTTAGATGTCGACATGTAAGAAGCATGTTTTCACAAATCATTAGTTGTGTTGTCTTCAAACGACAGACATTCGCCTTATCAGTGGTTTTAAATGTGGTAATATCACCGGAATCGGCAAGGTGTAAATATTCCTTAGTTCTTAGTTTACAACACAATAATTCATCGCCATATGTTGCCAACTCAATATGTGCTTTTTACCCAATTACCCGAAAGTGCTTCGTGGAACCGTGTTTTGTACGCTAGTGGAGTCCGCTGATGAAATTCCCGTCCTCTTGAGCATTTCTGCAAATATGTAGTTGGTTTTTCTCTTTAAATTAAACCAAAAATAAAGGTTTTCATGTTGTAATTTCAGTAATTCGTGTGATCTCATCAAGGTCCAAGTGGCAGTATATGCTAGCAGCAGCTTAAGCACGTACATTTTTGATTACATCTCTGCGGTCTTGTGTGGCCAAGGTAACGGCTATTTGGGCGGAAGTTTATGTAATCCGGCTTAATCGTCTTGTGCATATTTTGTTTGGGGGGGTTCATAACATATTATGCTGCTCAAATTATTTGCCATCATCGCGTTACGGTGATGTTTGTTAAATGAAGCACAATGGGCAATGTTCAAAGTTCACTGACGACTCGACGTCAGGGTGGGACACATTTCATGGGCAGATTTTATTTGCTACTGCGTACGTTCCATTCGCCGGATTAGATGCGTGGATTTGAGTATTATTGTTGTATTTTATGGGTACAATTTAATAATGCAGAATTTTAATAAAATGGTTTAACCATATAATTGATATAATTATAGAAGCAGACCCGCTATTGGATCCTTTTGGGTGGAAGTTATTTCCATTATGGCAAAAGCCATGTTTGGCAGCTGTATATACGTTCATGGATGCATAATTGTGTAATAAATTGTGTGATTTTATTATTTGCAAATTGAAAAGTAAATTATTCTACATATTTGCACAAATGTTGTAATACATAGAAACAAATTCGAAAGTAAAAGTGGCGAAATATATAAGTAAAACATTTTTTTTTTAATCGTTTACTTCTATACTGTTTTAGAGGATTCAATTAATTATGCTCTTTACTCATAGTATTGTATCTATTTTATTCGGATTTAAAAACAATGGTCAAAATTAAAATGACCTTTTTCGAATTCGATTATTCGTCAAATATTTAAATTTATCAAATTTTGTCTAGTAAATATCTGCATTCTTTATTTATCATATAATATATATTTCCTTTAAAAATAAATCTGTGGTTCAACGCGATTTCATACCATAAATTAGCGTTATTTCGAATCAAAATAAAAGTAAAATTTTAATTGCCGATTTAAAATTGAAATAGTCCATTCCATAAATTAAAATAAATCCTCTTTTAAACGTGCCTATAAAATATCAATAAATTATTATGTGAATTTCATCTCACGATTTCTACTCCCCCTCAAATGCTCAAATGCTATGTATGGTAAAGGAATTATTTTTCATCGCGTACTTTGTATTTGGCATATAAAGTCTTCAGATATACATCGAGGCCGAACTGATACGTCTGTTTTAGCTTCTATGTGAATTGAAACATTCTTGGAAAATCCTTTTTGTTGCCTTTCGCCACATGAATCCGTCAATTTATTTCAGCCGAATTCATAACCAGATCCACAATTCGTGCAATGCAACCAAATGTGAAATTTCAATATTACATATTATTACCTATACTTGTATGAATATCAAATCAAAATCTATAAAAAATATGAAAGTCTGGAATGGATTGGCTGCAGGAGTGGGGTGGCGGCTTCGGCATGGGATAATAAAACAAATGCGGAGCGTCAGTCTTATTAAATATGTCGCATGTTTGGACATAAAAAATATACAACGAGACAAATCAAAAACGTACGCTGTGGCTATGCAGCATAAAAAAAAATGGAAAAACAAAAAACAATATAAAACAGAAAATAGAACACAAATGATTATTGGGGCATAGGCACGAAGTATCGATGTCAAACCCTGATAATGCCGTGTAGCCTGTCCACACGCCGCACTCCAGACACAATCTACATTATGACATGTGTGGGTTATATAGTTCTCATCCAGTGTTTTTGTCATTTGGCTGTAACAGCTAGCTAAAAGGCTTGGGTTCGCCGCATGTACGAGATACGAATAAGATAAATGCATTACAATTTACAACCGAAGCTAAGGGGTGAGTTTGTTATGTCAAAAAAGGTCACAAACAATAATCTTGATCTCGATATAATATTCAAATCTGCAGCGCAATATTTGTGCTTTTATCAAGCAACATTTTGGCCGTACAGGGTGGAAAAGAATTTTTACAATAAGAAGAATTATATTTGACAATTTTATTAAGTTTTCTGTAGCGCCTTTTGATAGCAAACTTGTGCAAACGGAGATATTGATTTCAAATTTCAAAAATACCCTGTCTTCTGCTAAATAATGCAAGTTGGCATGCAAGTTTACTACTTTCCGAAATACATTTACGAATATTTTATCGTTATCGTATCTTGTAATCAAGTTAAACAATCAAATGTTGTATTTTAGTTATGCTGTGCCTTTTCAGTTTTCATTTGCTATATTTCAGTAAATAACTTCGAGGCGAAGCCACTGTCACTATGGACACATAAGGAATAGATCAATAATTCAAATACGTCAGTCCTTCTATAAATGCACCAGATTTTTAGAACGACGGACGAACTACCAATAAAGTCTTGTAGCATAAGTAATATTCACAATATCGTTATGTCAGTCTGCAATTTTAAGCAATCAAAAATGTAAGTGAATTAAAAATGTTCTGCAGAAATTAGTATGAGTTCGACAAAACCGTCTGTAAGTGCAAGCATAAATCTAAATAGCAGTGCATTGAATAATGCTGTTGCATTTCCTTTTAATCTGTTGATTTAAGGTTTAACGAATGCTCAATTTGCAGTGATTCGGTAGAACTGGACTCATGCCAACATAATATTATGGTGTTACATCGATTCGTTGTATCCACAGAGTAGCAGTAATGTACGTGCACAAAAAGCTTTTGCTGTATTATACGAGCATCTGTATGATATATGTGCGAGTCTGTGCATTTTCATTTATGCGACCAGGCCAACGATATAATCTCGACGTTGATAATAATAATATGATGCTGAAGTCGGCCGCAACATTTTCTCGAAAGATAATCCAACCCTGTCAAATAGAATGTCTTCTCAAAGGGGCCATTAAATCAACGCCCGGAATTTCCAGCTTCCTTTCGCACATTCGTACAAACGATGCGACGCAAAAAAGAGCCATCGATTCAGGAACCTATCGCTGCAAAATCTTTAGTGCTGCACATGTCGATGTCGATTCAGTTTCTTAGATGGAAAATCCAATTCCCCATTCGAATCCAAAAAAAAAAAAATATATAAGGATATGTGGCATGATTCGTCCGGTTCATCAGCAGTCAATTTAATGAATCATGTAGCAATGCCTTGCACACACATATACACACATGGTTTACCAAATGATGCGGGGATCATCAACAAGTTTAAGTATGTGCACACATCCGCACTAAACTGTGTTGATGACAGTTTGGTTCAACCCATTCGATTTATTGACTTAATATACATAGACTGGTATGTATATATTTGCAATGGCGGACGGCTTGATATTTTCCTGAACCCAAGTGTCGGCCACTTATCGCTTTCTATCTCCTCTTGACTCACCTTGGCCATTGCTTGCATTGATTGCAGGAAGTGGAATTGCAAAGATGGTTGAAATGTTTCCTCCTTCAGATTTTATTGGATATTCGAGATTGTGGGAAAAGTTTTGAAATTAAAAATAAATAGGAATATAAACCGACTTTCGAGTATACACACAGTCAACAAAGTGATAATATTAAAACTTAAAGAATTTGCAAAGCAGTATTTGACTTGACCAGTTTGAACAGTTAAACTTCTTTACAGATAAACTGCTTTACTGTAGTAAAATGATGCATTTTTTATAATTCGAAGTAAATAAAAATATATGCACACGCATCTTCAACAACTGTGTGATATTTCAAGCCTTTATCTCAATTTTTGATTCCCAAGGGGTACCCTTGCTGCTACTTAGTAAAATGTTACTAAGGAATTATGAACCTAATTTTAAAATAAATTACTTAGTTGCAGCAAAATGGCAATATAAATCTTGTGTTTTTCATATTTTTCTTATCTTCACCATACCGTTTATATTTTGTCGGGTTAAAATTTTCATTATGTTATTTTTTCTTGAAAACAGAAGCATTCGCAGAATGTCTTTACATAAATAATGATTTACGTAAAATCTGCATGTGAGGAAATAATTTAATATTAGCAGAGTTTTTCAACGATGAAAGAAAAATTAGGTATTTACTATTTTATTAATCAATCATATATTTTGAGACGGGGTAACTTAAATAAATATGCTGTCAATGTATATTACACAAGTAATACGTATACTATATGTAGATGCATAAAATTGATTTTAAAAATTGACTGCCAACGAAGATTGCACATATTTTAACAACAATTTGTTAATTTAACACACAAACAACATGTTGTTTATATCAAGATAAGTTTACTGGGCTTAAAAAACTATTCACTTTAATAAAAAAACTTATGTTATGATAAGTTTTAGCGAGCATGGAAATAATTTTTACCGAATCGTGCTGAAAGAGATATTCCAAAATTCTAAATTTAAATAATAAAATATTTATTAACTTGAAAATTTGTATAAATGGAATACATTGTTTATTTTCTTTTTCTTCCAAAAATCTGTTTGTTTTTTGTGCACATTAAATTTATAGTTATCAAATAATTTCATCAAAGAAATATTCAAAACAGATCAAACATTTTTTTACAATTTCTCCCAGATCTTTGCGTTACTGTTTTCCGATGAAGCCTAAATGAATTGAAATGTAGATTAAATATATAAGACAAAATTTAAAAAGTATACATGTTCTTATTTTGATCTTTTAGGTGAAATGGCCAAATCCTTCAATTTCTTGGAAGACTTCAGGAATAAATTCAAATTTGTTTAATATAATTCTTTTCTTTTTTTTTCATTTAGAACCTTCTAAAAATGCACCATTTATAAACTGAATTCTTTCACTTATTTATGATTTCTGTAATATTAATTGATAATCAATCACTTGGTATTTTCTTTAAATATTTGCTGCATTGTAACCTTTTGGTTGAAGTTCATTTTTCTCGTTTGTTTCGATGCTACAAAGTATTCTGTAAAATTAGCAGCAAATTCGTAAGGTTTATGAAAAAGACCGTACAATTAACGAAACGTTTGTAAAATCAACGGAAATATTATTAAACCAGTCTGAACGAACACACTCTAAAAATTATTTTCGTACTCGGTAAAAATTTGTTGGTAACTTTTTAAGAAAAATGTTGGTAATAGTTAAAAATATTCATTAAAGAAACGGAATGTGCGTTGAATCTACGATTTTATTTTCAACCGATATTTTTGTTGGCTTTATTGGCCGCTTGTATTTTTTTTTTGTGAAGATGAACTTTATTTTATCAAAGTGCACTACACTAACTCTAAAAATGTGTTTTAAAAATTAGATCATCGATTCCACGAAAAACTGCAAGAGTTGTTCGACTGAATGGCATTGAGCTTTTTAATTTGGAAAGTGCTTTTTAATACTAAAGCACATGTTTTGTGCAACGAAATAGAATTTACATTTGATACTTTACTTTATGGTCGCTAATAAAATTGGGATCATAAAAAATTGATTTTGTATGAGATTTTATGCGATATAGTCGTTTAACTGAAAATAACTTACCTTTATTTTGTTACAATTGACATTCTGCTCTTGTTAAATTGCTGAATTAAATGAATATTTTACCTTTTTTGTCAATATCTCTTCTTTTTTGATTAGGTGATATTTTAATTCATAATCAAAACCAATTCAATTTAGTACAATTCTTTTATTAATACATTTATGATGCTAAAAAACTCGTTTCAACACAATATCTAATTACAATGTATGCGATTATAAGAATAGCAATTATTTGGTGAGAACAAAGTAATTAATTAATTAATAGAAATCTAAAAACGAATTAAAAGACAGCCAAATTTGAAAATACGAGTATCCTACACATTTCATTGTTCTTTGTCGAAAGTCTGTCTTTGTCTTCTATTTAACCTATATACAAACATTTCACATAAATATAAATTCACTCTGACATTACATACTCATAAATTGTAAATTATACAACATTGCTATAGCTGCCATGAAAATTGGCCTCACTCACTACATCACATATAAAAGATCAGCTTATGAAATCTGGTTGTGTCATCAAAGCAATCACTTATGTGTTCCGATGCGGGCGGCAAGTCGTGCTGTCTTTTTCGGCAGTACCATCTTCAGTGGATCCTTGTGATAGCGTGCAAATACCTCACGCTTAAATACTTCAAACTGTTTGCGATTGAGATTGTTCTGGCGCTCACGCCATGCCGGTCGACCCTTCTTGTTCTGCAGCCCCCAGTGGCACGTGAATATTGGCGACAGCACTTGAAACTGGTACCCGGCGACAAACATCTCGTAAACCTGTGAGCCAACATTTTTTTTTTTTTTTGAAAACGAACGCATTCTTATACGCACGCAAAATAAATAAATGTGTAATTTTATTTGGATGAAATTTCATATAAACTGACGCACAACAATCAAACGCGTCCATACATATGTTATGTAATACCTCTTTCTATATATGTATATATGAATACGAGTGCGAATATTCCTTGTTGCAAAGCAATCGTAACGAAAAATGTGTCGCTTTTATTTACGTTTGGCACGCAAATTTCCACCAACGCCACTTCTGGCTATGTGCGAGCATATGTACGCCTAACATATATGCATGCTGAAGGAAAATTTCACAACAAAATATAAAAAAAAACACAACACGCATCCACACAAACGAAAAGTGTTTGCACAGTTTCTTTCAACTCTTTGGGGCTTGTCAAGCTTTTTCGGCGTGGCGAAACGAGTACGGATCATTTTGGCAAACATACATGCTACATGTGAACGTACAAACGTGTGCCATGTACTCGTATGTATACACATAGTCCTGCAGATATACACATCGGGTGTGTGCCGAGTTTGATACGCATATCAATATGTGTTTAAGCTTGTTCTCTTGTGAAGGGATTTCCCTGTAATTTATGTACATCTGTTTTCTTTTTTTTTATATTCCAAACATTTGTGCTTATCCACTACACTTACAATAGACTGAGCAAAAACAAACTAGAAATCTAATTTCGACGTTCTATATTTGATTTAGCTTCGCCCATTCTGCAGTTCGTATTGTCTTTTGCAACCCCCTCCCCCTCCCCCCAAACGCGTTGCGGTGCTCCTTATTTACAGTGGCCTTGAAACTTTACTAATTAAAACAATCGCGCTGCCAAAGAGACACCGCACCGCGCCTCACCTCGCCATCCGCCATGCGCTTTCGACACAATTCAAGGTCCACCACCCCATTTTTACTTAACGTTGATGTCGAATTAAGATTGCATGAATATTTAATTGCTTGTTTAAATATAAGAAGCAAGCACTTTGTACCCATATTTGAAAGATTCAACTCACTGCAGCGTATCCGGTTCGGATGGAAGTTGCGGAACACTTTTATGTAAATATATTTGAGTAAACGTATACTTTGGGTACATGGTAAACATATTATGTATACGTACATTGTACAATACGTCGATGTAGCCCTATGGTTGACGTCAAACACACGGCGCCGGTTGTTGATTCAGCTTGGATTAATTATTTTTTATTGACAACAACCCTCACCCGCAGTAAAACTCAATTTAAATGCGAACATTTTCGGCTGTTACCACAGATATGGTTAAACTCACAAAAGCTAATTGAATCCTTTTTTATGAGGAGTAGAAGCCGAAGAAAACGTCTGTTCGCTGGTGCATACGTCGCTTAAAAGCTTCTCAGGTTCTCGTGTGTGTGTTCACATTCTCGTGTGTATGTGTGAATTAAAATGCCAGTCAATTTTATGGCTTCAGAGCAAGTTTGGCTCTTTATGTCTACCGCTAGGTGTTTAACGATTTTACTTTAAATATTAAAGATCGATGGCCGCGTTCACCGCTCAACAAATCAAATCACATTCAAAATAATATAAATCTGATTAATTCCTCCCCTAAATTTGACGAATGTCTACCTCAACTGTCCATTATGTGATTGATGTCAAGGGTGGTTTGATGGGGAGCGATTTTATTTATCAAACTATTGTAGGAGATTATGTCAAAACATATCTAATTTGCATGTGGTTACTATTTCAGTGTACAAAATCATAACAA
>JANSTS010013912.1:4692-24931 GCA_026546915.1 Sylvicola fuscatus
AAGAGCGATCACACTTGTTCAAGCTTCTCCTAATTAATTCTTCTTTTCCAAGAAAAATCTATTGTTTTTTGTGGAGAGATTTTATTGAAAAGTCATAAATAAATGCAAGGGTTGAAGTGCCAATTTTAAAAGGCATAAGTAATTAACATAGCAACGCATTCACTCAAGTTCATAAATTTAATATTTATTATATGAAACGAAGCGAAGGAGTTGAACCGAGACCGCGTTTGTTTTCTTTTACTCTAATTGAATTGTTGTCGTATATTTTGTGTCTTTAATTAAACCTCATTACACTCATACCGTACATTATACATTGATACATCTGACATGACCTTGCTTCATTTTTTGTTGAATACCAACAAATGTTTCCTTACCAGTACATATTGTATTATCAATTATTTCAGTTTAAATTACAACTGTCCAAAGAAAAAATTCAGCAATACATATAACATAAAAAAAACATAATTTTAAAATGAATGGTGTCAACCGAATCTATTGTTATTTATTGAGCTACAAGACCCTTTTGTATAACAAAAAAATTTGATGATTTTTGTCAATAATCCTTGAAAATATAAATACTTTCCTTCTGAAAAATAAGAATATAATGCTGAAAAGTAAAAACAATAAATAATTAAAAAACGTATTTTTACTTGTTTTGAGTTTTGAACTTATTTATTTATTTATATCCACTTCTCATACAATGATAATTTTATAACATTTTTTATATTTTTAATTGTATTTTTGTTTGTTTTAATTTTTTTGTCATAATCACAGAAATGTGTTTAAATTTTCATTTAGAATTTAACCTTACATAGAAAATACAATTTTTTGTTGTTTTTACTTTAAATATATATTTTTTTACACATTTTTCACAATTTTTCATTATCTTGTAAATTAAATCACCATTGTTTTTTTGTTTTCTCGTTCATATAATATGTATCCTTGCTTGAATTGTAATTCTTTCTCATGTCATTTGTTTTAAAGAAACGATAGACGCGAGCAGCGTCACTTGTATAATGCTCTTAAATTATTAGTAGGCTAAAAAAATATTATATTAAGTAAATGATAGCAAATTGAAGTTTTTTTTTTGTTTGTATTTAGTTTATATTTCCTTTTCTGGTACTTTAAATATATAGTTTCTTAATTATCAATATTTTCTTCGTTACGAGTTCTTCTGCATTTAATGTTTAATGTTATACAGCATTGAATATATAATGTTATTTTAGATACAACAATAAATATATTATGTATTTATATATGTATGTAGGTTTATTTAGCATGAGTTTGTATAATCACTCCATAAATCAAAACTTCTTTATATTCAGTTATGGTAAAATTATGTGTTTATGCAATCTTCCCAAACCAGCTACACTACAATGCTGTCCAACAATTCAATTTCCGAACGTTACATTTCTATCACTTTTCAATTTGAATTTTTGTTTTATGTTTTTAATCATAACGACTGCAAATTTTGCACTGATGTGTAATCGACTGGTGACTTTTAAGAATTCCATATCGATTTCTTTCACTTTTCTCACATTTTTAATATAATGCGGACTATCCAAATTAGGACGCGTTTTCTAACGCTGTGCATTTCAAAGTTGATGTTTTCTGTTGTATAAATGCAAGAGCAAAAACTTATTTGCTCATTTGCATACTATTAGGCTTATAATAAAGTCATATATTTGCATTTTAGAATAATTAATCAAACAGACGTGATTACTAAAATGTCCTTACATACTAAGAATCAATCGGCAAAAATATAGAAAAAATTCACTTAGAATAGATTTTATTTTTATACACGATGGCATCAAAAGACTTCAAACATCTTCAACAAAGGCCCATTCAGATACTCTCAAATAAAAATGAAATAAAGAAACAATAGAAAGGTGATACAGAGAAAGGAAGTCGATAGGAAAAACAGAAAAGGAGGAAAAGCTTGTGTCGAAAGGTACACTGACATTTGTTGATATCTTTAACATGCTGCTTGATTCTACAATTATCACTAACGAAGAAAATGTTTAATAAACTCTACAAGAGAATGCATCGTCTTATCAACTAGAAAGGTTGATCAAAATCTCTGTTGGCTGATCAATTTGACACGGATTGTAGTAAAATACATCAAATGACTGCCGTGGTTGTTGCAGTTGATGCTGCTGCTGGTGCTTAGAAGGCGTATACCGCCGCTGTTGGTGTCCTCCGCCACTGTGCCGGAACCGCGGCATTATAATTGGGGACGATAGTTGTGTGGTTGATGGCATAAAGGATGTTGCTAGTGAGTTGTTGTTGTCTGGTGATGTAGTGTGGCTTGACGGCGATGCAGTGGGGGTTGGTGATGTGTCTGCTTCAGGTGTCATGCACTCGTTCGGTGACGATCACGTGGTCAGCCAGGTTGAATTGCACGTGCAGTACGTTGTTGGAATAACAGGAGCATAGTAAACACCGTTGGCGTACAACAGGCCAGGTGGCTGCTGCGTCAGTTGGATAGTTTGCGCTTGAGGCTGTTGCTGCTGCACAATTGTCTGTGTTTGTGGTACCTGTTGCAGCGTCTGCAATTGCTGCACTTGTGATTGCTGCTGTGGTGATTGTTGCTGTTGTGAGAGAAGATGATGCTGTTGCTGTTGTGGCTGTGTCAGCTGCTGTTGCTGCAAATGGTGATGGTGTAATTGCTGTTGGTGGTGTAGGTGTTGTTGTCGCTGCTGCTCCCGGCAATATACCTCCATGGCCAGCGAATGGATAAGTAAGAGTGTTTGGCGCCTCTCGTGTCCCATCAAGCAGACGGTTGAGGTCTCTACCACCTCAAATAAATGCATCAGGTACTCGTATTGGAGCGGCTCCTCGTCAGCGCCCCAAAAGTGATTTCTTAAATATGCCTCCAACTTCACCGTCTGTGTTGAGATGTCGGGGAAATCAATGAAGAAGCGAGAGCACATATACCGCTCCAGTGTTTTGATGTGGTCCGGATCAACCGGCCGATAGTTGCGCACCAGCAGGTTACAATACTTGAGCAATCCGCCACCACGAATCTCCTCGGGCTGTCGCGTTGAGATCAGTTTCTTTTGCAAATGATATAACGCCTCCTGGAAGTCACCGTACACAGATTCACCTACCACAGTGGGATAGAAATTCTCCGAGAACGGTAGCTCGGCACAGTCGTAGAATAACAGTAGTGAGTCTAATACAATCTGAAAGGAGTCCACGCTGAACTCGAATTGGCGCCGCATTGTGTTGACGAACTTCAGCTCGACATTCTTATGGCCTGGCGAGTTACCCAACGAGATCAGACTCCATCGATCGCCGTCATTGTTATTGTTCACCTTCACCATTTTGCCAACGTACGCCTCCTTCATGGAACATTGTGTGATGCGTCGCCGCGATACACCTTCCGGCAGCAGATCGAATAGTGAATTCAAAACTGCTGACTTAACACGATCGAAATGGCGACTGGAGCTGAACTCAACGGCAAATATGAGATCTAAATCATTGTAGGGCTGTGTCTCAGACGCCAGCACATGACTAGCGGCGCCACCATTTAAACGAATGTCTTTTACTATTGTGCCGTCGGCCTCGAGCTTCTTGCGTACCACAGTCACCAGATCCTTAAGTTTGACTTCGAGTGTCGGAAAGTTACCTCGTCCGTGTATTGATACTGTATCACCCATAACATCGTTCAGCTTGCGCACCTGCTCATATGAAAGCACGGCCAGCCGTTGAGCACTAGCGTCGACATTCTCCAGAGAGCCGTGATCAGATGTGGATGCGATGGAGCTGCCGGAGCTGGGAGACAGTGGTGGTGTCTCGGTGCCGCCGTCCGAATGGAAACCATCGTCCACTTGAAACGAATCCATGGCTGATGACCGCTTATAAGAATCGGGTGCTCCTAAAGACCCGCACTGTAACAAAAAAGAAGAAACAAGACGATTAGACACAATGACTCAAACTTTACCAACTTTCTTGTATTGGTTTTCTCTTCGATACTTAAATGCTAACTCTTTAAGATTCAATTTTGTAATTTATTGCCTTCTTCCTGCTGGAGCACCCTTACAATTTCAACTAGTTGTATACGGATTTTGAAATGACGTTGTTTCACAATCTTACGCAATTAAGTGCACCGAACAAAAGTAATATTGTTTAAAGACTTTTTGAAACGACTGTAAAACGACCTTCAGATTTAAACGCCGTGAGATAATGCCACTCCAGTCACCACCACAACGTGCCCGTACTTCGGTTTTCAAGAAACGCTTCTGACTTCTGAGTGCCTGAACAACAGTAACAATAAAGCAAAGCATTTAATTAAATCGAACTTTTAGAGAAACACCCGAGAAAACAGAAAGTGCACACATTTGCATGCATTAAACATTATACAATATGAACAGTTATTATTTGGCGGTGCCCGTGAAGAACTGCAATAACAACAACACACCGCTTGCCATATAAATTACAATGAATATGCAAATTGGTCACAAGAATGGAGAATATAATGCACAATTGAAACGGCTTAAAATCGAAAGTTCATGAAAATTGCTATGGAAGTAGCTGGACCGTACCGATCTAATTTATTGAAGTCTTTTCTCAGTAATAATTTAACATTCTTGTGTGGGTGCAGAAATGCCATAGACTTTAACCTTGATTGAGCATAATTTACATCAAACAACAATTATTTGCGACGATTATCGCGAGTGTATTTGAAATGCGGTTTTATTATTCTCTAATCGCACTTTACACGTATTATTCTGCAACGGTGCAGCGATCTTAATTGTCAACCGATAACTGTTTGTAAACAAACTGATGCCACAAATGATATTAGAGATGTTCACTGAAGCAATTTAATAATTAAGAATAAATACTCTAAGAGCTAACTGATTACCGCGCAGTTTTTCTAATGACTGATTGCGACATTGTTTAAACATATTTATATGAATGCCAGGGCTGAGTCGGCCTTTTGATTACCATGTAATTTTGAAAGCAACTGTATCATCGCGGTTTAATATGTTTAATTTTGCGCGTATGCAAGGTTGTGAGTCACTTCTGAAAGGTTGCTCAATTGATGAATATAAAGCTTAGATAAGACTCATTGTTTGATCGGAAATTGAATCAAAGATGTCTCACTGATATAGACATAAAACGTTTCCAGAATGTTCTACTCAATTATTATCTAAACAATTTCACCACATTTATTAAGTATGACTAAATCATGAATTTCCATTATAATAATTTATGACATTTGTCCATTGGTTTGTTTATTGTGGCACCATTTACTCCCACTCTGGCAAAAAATGCTTTTACACATCGGATGTTTTTTATGATAAGATAATTGCAACAGTTTTCAGTGGAAATTTATACCGTCCAACATTGTTGCTACAACCAATATGTTTAGAATTTCAATTTTATTTGTAATTGGAAATCATATAACATTTAATTACAGCACCAAAATATTTGTTTTCCGTTATGTTGTATGGCCAAAGTATTTTGAGAATTATTCATAAAGCTTGGCGATTTCAGTGTTCCTTATCTTCTTTCAAGGAATACATAAATAAAACTGCAAACAAATCCTTTTGCTGTATTCTGAATGGTCATTTTCGCAGACTGAACAATATCAGAACATGGTAAAACATAATCTTATTCATCAATAAACGTGTAACTTTAAATTAATTCAATGACCCCACAATTACATGCAAGTGGCAGATGCTGTAATTCACTGTCATCAATGACATTATCATCTGACATTCATTATCAACGCGCGAGTAGCGCAACATAATGAAACAGCTGCGATGGTGGAATAAGTGACTGAAAAGAAATTACAGTTTATACACACAAGTGTGCGAGGTTTAAAGATAAGAATGCGATCAGCAATCGCGGTCACTACACAGGAACCAAAAAAAAATGGAAAATGATCGCATAACAACAAAATGCACACAC
Organism: Sylvicola fuscatus; assembly: GCA_026546915.1. Classification (NCBI taxonomy): domain Eukaryota; kingdom Metazoa; phylum Arthropoda; class Insecta; order Diptera; family Anisopodidae; genus Sylvicola; species Sylvicola fuscatus. The sequence continues at coordinate 10,612 of JANSTS010013912.1, forward strand.
TTATTGGAATGAAAATGATAACAGAGAATAACGGAAAACAATTTTTCCAAGAGTAATGAAGGGGAAAGACCTCAATTTACAGCCTGATAAAAGAAACAAATGATTGACCTTCAAAGTAAAAGCTGTTATCACCGCATTTGTAACAGCTTTCTTATAAATGTATTCGCGTTAATTTTGAAACTAGAATTATCGCAATTTGTTTTATGTGTGACCTTGCCCCGCTTTTTGTTTGTATTAAAAATATTCCATGGATTTTATGTGGAAAGGTGTCTCACGGGGAATTTTTTCATGATTTTTATCTGTCACTGTCCATTAAAAAGAAATTATTATCAGCAATATCGCCGGCACAAGAAAATGATTGATTAAAGCCAACAATGATCGTCTTGACTTTATTGCATACAAAATATTTACCATAAATTGTTTTTTAAAACCGTTTCAATGCCACTGCGCAAAAAGCTAATCTGTAGAACCTTTGTAACTCGAATTACTTGAATGAAAATTCGTTACACAAACACAAGAATCAAGCAGCCATTAATTAGAATAAAGCACTTGCTGTTGGCTGTTGGCGGTTGCGTGACTTCCAACCATTACATCAACTTAATCATTTTCCACACCACAAAATTGCAATCCACAATTGACCGGCGCAAACATCGCTTTCTCACTCACGCAAACCACATAAGTGAGACACTTCGTAGACGCTGGTAGCGACACAGAATGCGCGAGAAAGTTGTTTTCAAGGTACTTCAAGGCTATGCGTTTTTTGCTATGCGCCTCGCACACAAGAATGCGCTTTTGAATCTAATTTTGAATCCGTGACATTGGTATTTGGGTTAAGTGAAATGCGCATTATTATTTTTGTTATTAGTTAAACATATTTGGTCGGTGGTTTTGTCTGCTTTTTTTTTTTTTTTTGAGAATCTTGCCGAATTTTTAAAAGGTTACATCAAACTAATATACATAATACGCTTACAACGCGAAATTTATACAACAAACGCATTGACATACGACAGATTGGCATGCGTTTTTAATTATGCAATATGCATATTAACCTTATCTAATTTTAAGACCACCGGCAAGGACATCTCGTGCACTATACCGTATTCTTCTGCCACCTGTGATCTACCAATTAAGTTTGACTTTTTATTTATTCATGATGTTTGATTGAGCTCATCGTAAATGTGCGAGATGACATATTGCATTTCATTAACACATCATTTTTTCCCATGAATTGTATTTTTGTGATTCAGCAATATTCAACTTAAATATGTAATATAGTACATACGCAAAAAGAAAATAATAGACGCCCACTCACGTGGCTGACATTCAACCACCACGCCAGCTCACCTAGGCGTGTGTGTGCATACTTATTTGGCCGCGTATATTTTAGGTCATGAATGACTTGACGTATGAAAGGAAGAAGAATTTAAGTAATGCGATATGAATACATTTATAAAAGTGCACAACATGTTGTTGGGAGCTCGTGGCGTTCTGGATAACAACGCGGCGCCATTCGCAAAACATTAAACTTTCGAGGCGCCTCGTGTTTAGGCAGCATTATTCGAATAATTAGGTGAACATTGCTGAAATTATGTCGTTAAAATGATAGCAATCTGCGCATTCATTTTGTATGCAAGTATTTGGCGTGGATTATGTGTAAGGTAATATTACCTGAAGAATTTGTTTATAGTCGATATTTTTATCGTCTTTTTATATCTCATAATTTCTGGTTATTTAGTTGATAAAATGAAACTTATTATGATGATATCGTTTGATTCTAACACTTCACTTCCTCAATAACTTAATTTCATTACTATTCTATATGATTTATGAAGACTTTCAATTGTGAGATAAAGCATTGGTCGTGCTTTTGTTTGGAAATGTCTTAAGTTTTTTTGGGGGCTTTTCAACAATATTGTTATATATTTATATAGAGCTTGACAGTACCATGGAAATGATAATTAATTCCTCCGAATTTGTTTTTAATTTTTGCCAGTAAATAAGTGATAAATCATAATCGTATGCAAATGAAGTTTGAGTATGTACATATACAAACGACAACTAAGTGATGTAATCATAATTCAAGAACGCATTAAAGCTCGTTATTTTCAAAAAAATGCGAGTTATGATTTATGATGTCATTTTTACGGTGTAGAATATGTAGCAGAAGAACATAAAAAAGTGCAAACATAAATTTATAGATATTTCGTCATTATTTTCCATTGAATGGCATTAATTTCATGTCGCCCTTGACCCAATTTGCGATCAATCTACTGATGTGTGGGTATGTTTATAGAAAGACATTTTTACATATGCACGCAGAACTCATGTGCGCCAAGTCATGCCGATCCGGTGAAAGTCAATTTGAGAGCAGAATGAAGGCAAGGCAACATACATAATGGTTTACATGAAATGGATACTCAATTATGTTCACATTGCACTGCAGGTAACATACATAATTCATGACTTACTTTTTTACACTCATATTTTCCGCTGCGTTGATGGTTGGTTAAATTTATGCGTGAGCATTATGTAAGACAAGTACAACAGCTGTGTGTCAAATTTCTGTCGGCCGATTAATTCCACAGACTCCAGAAAAACGCTGAAGTCACACATAGTAGTCGACTATGTGGCAACCATCCATTGATTTAAATGGAATTCTACGAGTTTGTACACATATTAGTTATTGGATACTGTTACAGTATTTTTCATGTGGCATTTACTTTGGCTAAGGACCACATAAAGGGCATATAGGCGACACGTCGCAAGAGTGCAAGAGAAAACCTCAACTCCAGAATGTAATGTAACACCTATTTATACATAAAAGCTTCGTAACTTTACCGCAGATGCAAAAGAATATTATGACATTATGGCGTTGTGTACTTTCGCTTTTTGCCAAGAAATGCGCAGCAATAGATACATCATTAAAGAATTAAATGCAATTTTCTTAATAGTCAGTTGACTGATAGTTAAAAAATATGATTTAGTTTATAAACCATTGGCGTCTGCGCTGTTAACTAAACGTTTCACTTTCTCCTGCAATCAACCGCCATTTTCGACCATCTATCTGTGATCGGAATGTTAGATTGCCTGCACATGTATCGACAATATGCTCGTCGCGACGTGGCCGCGTCTATTTTTGGCGGAACCGCGTGCTCTGTGCACAATTTTACTATATGGCTTCATTAAATGAAATACATAACCGAATATTCAATACAGCCATACATATAAAAAGTGAGTCAAGTCCACCGCTGAATTACAACTCGCGGTACACAGTTTCCACCATATACTTTATTATAACCTGGCCGTGGAAGTGTTTGCGCGTTTTATAATTGTAGCGCAAGAGGCACACAGCGAAGACTATCCGCATGCGATTGACGTTTCAATAATTTCTCCTTCACATTTCTTTTTTTTTTGCATGCGGCTGTTGCTGTGGCGCATAATAAGCACGGTTTGTTTTTTAGTGGTTTGTTGAACATGGTCTGTCGGTCGGAAAAATGGGGCCGCAATTTATCTGTTCGAATTCGAAGTCGTGTGTGTGTGTGTGTGAGCTTAAAGCTTTTCCTGACGTAAATATGTTTATATTGAGTTTATTTGTCGGCTGATGACGACCAACTTGACGTATTTAAATCTTTTTCTAAATTAATTTTTTTATTCGTCGTAAATTGCTTGTATATTTCATTCTTCTTGCCTTCGATAATCAATATATTTATTTTTTCCAAGACATTTTCATTAAAATGTCGCTCACTTAAAATTAGGATTTCTTACATCTGATTAAATTCGCAAGCGTTGATGACATTATAGGCATGAAATGAGAAGGCAAAATTGTTTGTGTCGCTGGTAGACATTGAAAAAGCATCTTGAATTTAAATATTGAATTTACAATCAGTTGATTCAGTTGGAAATCTTAATCCTGATAAACTTTATTTGTTCTAAATTAGGTTCTTATACGTGTTGGCCATTTGAAAAATCTTCTTGATAATGATTGCTCTTTGGATTTATTCCAGTTTTCTTAATTGATTAGCAAACTTGAAGTGCATTAATGGAGCATAGCATCTAATTAAGTAGATATATGTTCGTTAATTATCGCCTGCCTCACTATCGAGGTTATTGGATTATATTTTTACATTGACTTTTTAAATAACAATCTCAATATCTTTTTATAAATGCAAATATTTGATAACAGATGCAAAAAATATAATTCATTTAAATTAATGACAATTTAAAAGTAACAACTAATCATATAGCTGGGAATCCCGGTAATCAACTGGTGTTAAATCAAAACAATTCTTCTTAACAAAAACCACATATCTACGTGGTTTATTGTAACTTCACTTAAATAATAAATTCCCTGATTTTTTTGATCCTTGTTTTTTTTTCAATTTTTTTATTTATCATCATATGAATGAAATATGACTAATAATACTTTATCTAAATACAGTAAACAAGTAGAAAATAGATAGAAAAATATTATTGTGAGATTGGATTGTTTGTTGTAATGCTATTGACACTTTTATCATAATAAGTAATACAAAAAAAAAAAGATATTCAAGGCTAAATTCTATAGAATTTAAATATCGATTAATTTAGTATTTTTATAAATGGCTCATCAACCAAAAAACATGCGGACATTTGAGCTGTCACGAAATTTAAATGATCATTTCAATCTGCATTTAATTAAATTTAGTTTAAACCACTTGATGTCATTGAAACTGTGTAAGGCACCTTTAACAGCAGGTTCTTGTGCCAAATATGTCTTGTCAGTGTAGGGAGCATGTGTGAACTGTGCAATTAAGCGACGTGTCGTCTAAACCACAAAGCTAGGTGTTCAGTTACACATATATCAACCTGATCAAATGAAAGTGCAATTAAATTTGCATATACTCCCAATATGAGGAGATGCAGTGTTGTAACCAAGTCAGAAAATGGTGTTTCAAGTTTTTTTTTAGTTTTTGAATTTTCAGTGCGGCGACATGGTGACGGTAGATTACTCGTATAAGTGAGGCCTTCGTTGGTTTGGTGCAGGCAATTGCCGGTGTCGCCAATGAACAATCTTGGCAGTTGGCACCATACACCGCGAAAGATACAAAAGCATGTACATGGCGTGTATTTGCTTGGCGTATTCTAAAACGGTGCCAAACAGGGGAAGCATACGACATGTATGCAGAATTTACACACAAGTATACATTCAGTGAGTCGAGCACCGAAATACACAATAAAAAAGGCGTCTGGAAAAGATTTCCACTCTGAAAATTTCATTTTCATCTCGTGCCTTTATGAGCAGATATATTCGTTTTACCACGCGCGTTTTTTCTCCTCTCGAATCTCGTTGTTTGTGTGCCGCAAATATTCGGAAAATTCGCCAGTCGCCCATACAATATACATCCCATAAATGTGAGAAGTGCTAACATTTACAGTGATTTCATGTGTGTATGTTAGAATAGAATGCTTTGTTTATTGCATTCAAGCATGCGGATTTATTCAGAAAGCTCTGTAGCGAAAAGAAAGCGAAACGGTCTAGCGTTTATGATTCCACTCGTATGGCAAATGGTGAAGGAATAAACATTATACAGTTGCACGCTTCGAAATTGTGTGACATTTATGTTTTTTATTACATTAAATTTCAATTAGTAAAATTAATTTTGTTCTGTTTTCGTGAATAAACTAAAAAAAATCTAGAAAAGACTATAGAAGGAATAAAAAAGGAAACTTCTTTACAACTTAGAGCTATTGTTTAATCAATTGTTAAGGGATAGGCCGTTTAGTAGTAAAAAGCGTATTTTGTTTCTACAAAGAATCATGTACAGAATGGCATAAGAGCCGACAAACTTACTGAAGCTTTAAAAATGTGCTTGTTGGGTGGAACATGGTAAACATATGTACATATGTATATTCGTCAAAGTCGATTAGTTTGTTGTTGATAAACAAGTTTCTGGCAGCAAAAATGCAAAGAATTGGAAAAATGTTGAAATTCAAGAATTGTTAAATCCCTGAAAAGAATATTTACGAAAAGATGAATCCTTGTCGTATTGATACAAATTGGTAATGTTTTAGTTAAATGCGGCGTTCATTTAAAAAATAAATGAATGTTAGAACAAAACGGCGCAATGCGAGGATAAACACGAAAACAAAAAAGTCACTACAATTTGTCAGTATGAAGGTCGCCGTCTTATTATTAGTACATTCGGTTGAGTTTACATGTATGTCACACAGTTAATATGGGCTCGTTTATGAAAAAGAAAAGAGAACATTTAAATGGAATTCCCAGTCGTTTTGCAAATGGGCGCAGATATGTGAGTACAACATCATATTTATCTGTTACCTGCATCAGCATATGTTTTCTATAAGCGGATTGTAGCGCATATAAATCGACATGACCTTTGTATCAAGTTGCAAAATTGTGTGATGACCTTTTCAATGCAATACTGAAAGATGCACTGCATCATGTTCTGGATAGATTTCATTTCGTGTTGCTTGTACACGCACATGTTGTGTGAAACAAACGAATGCATTTATATGCACACGAAAGAGGGAGTGGAGATACAAAACGGGGTAGTTCTTCCGAATCGTATATATATATAGTAGAATGTAGTCAAAGATGGAAAATATGTAAGTGGGAGTGACTTACTTTGAAATTGTATTTCCATTTAAAGAATACAAAATAAAATTTTTCACTTTCGTTCACGCGGTTCTTTTATATTTTTTGCTGTAAACAAAGAAGCTTTCAAACAAAATGACATTTGTAAAGCTTAATGGCTGTACTTTATTTGAAACTAATTTTGTTATTCTGTAACAAATGAAAAAAATATTGTTTCGTTCTTGTAGCCAAGTTTTTCAAATGTTGCCATTTTTATCAGATAATCGCAACACGCAAATTGAACGCTTTATTTCTTATTATTGTTTCTGCAAGCGACTAATTAATTTTGTTAGATAAGAGTTGGAAAGAAAATGCGCCAACAATTTTATCTATTTGGAGGAAAATCACTCATGTTGTGAATTTTGTTTAACTTTATTACCTTCATATTACTTATGTTTATATTGACTTTGTGAAAATGTAATGGAATTTGTAGCTGATGAAAATTTTTCTCAATCATTTATTTGCAGTCGGTTGCATATTAAAAATATGCAAATTATGCCAAATATTGGGGCATTGGGATGAATTTTCATTACATAATTGTAATATACACTAAAATAGTATTTAAACCATTTGTATGTTGACATATGTAGATGAAAACGGACAAAGCTTTCCGTATAAATTATCCCTTTAACCATTTGTTTCAATTTATTTAACATATATGAGGCGTAAAATGGGCTGACATATGAGCATCTACAACACGAATAACGTTACAAATGTGACGAATCTTTTAAGCTCGCTTATTGTGTTTAACACCTTTCACGTGTATGCTTATATGTGTGTTGCCTGTACTTTCCTAGTACGTTTTACTCCATTTTAGTTTGTACATTTTAATCCAACGAGACGCTCATAGAAATTGACGCCACAATACAATTCAAAAACCCCAACACTATGCATAAAGGCACAACATAAATGAAGAAGAAAACAATTCACATCGATAAAATTTCCACATTGACGGGCTTAATTGATTGTTCCCAAAAATGGTAAAAATGCAAATAACCAGCGTGGCGTTGCGCGGAGCCAAATGACACAACAGAAAACATAATAGGAGCATGAAAATTGACGGCTGATAAAATTATGATTGCCGCCAAATAATTTGAGTACATTTCCGGAGCTTAGTCGAAATAAATGGACCACCGATTCGAGGAAAATCAATGGTCTTTTGTTTGATATGACTGGTACAAATTTTCACAAAGTGAAGCACAAATCAAACAGTATATTTTGTGCGTGTGCCGTGTGTGTCTGTAATTTTCATACAATATGGCTGAAAGTTGTTCAATTCCATATTAGCCAAATAGTTTGTTGTTTTATTTGTGGCTACCATTCATTGTTAAAAAGCAATCAGTTGTAAATGAAGTTTTATGTTTTGTCAATTTCACTCAATGAATATAAATTCAGGCAACGATGCGATTCCGGTAAATGGAAATCATGTTTCTAAAATATATATGATTTCGAAGTAAAATTTACTTTTATTAAAAGCGGAAACATCTTTTATTAGAAAAAAAAAAGTTTAAAATCACTGTACAAATATTTTGCGAAGGAAAATCGCCAATGTTGAAGCGACACTTACGATAAGTGCTTTTGAAAGTTGTATACCCAAATGTTGATTTGCCTAAATTCCAACCATTTAATTTCTCTTTAAGAATCGCGGGTAATTAAATACTTTGGGCTATTTGCAAAACTGTAAAGGTTGGCTTGAATCACACACGAACCAAAAATCTGAATTGTTAATTTTAAGCACGCGAATATTTATGCTGACCAAACACCTGTTTCGCTGTTACACAGCAAATATTTAATGGAACACGCAAATAAATCAATTAACAGCACAATGTGTGACTTGAACTTAAATCGAAATGCATGTATGAGCACAAAAAGTGCGTGAATAAGCATATACTTGGTCGTTCAGCGACCTTTTATCGAAGCATAAATTAACTTTTGAGAGAAGACAGTAAACTGCTTGTCATCGTTTACAATTTATTCTATGTCTATAATTGTAAATGTAAGAAATTGTTATTTGACATGCTGCAAAAGCTTATTTCGTATAAGAAAATATGTAGTAATTTTTTTTATATTAATCATTAGCCAATAAAAAATTAGTGGTCAAAAGCGTGCACTCGATGAGGTAAGATTATGTCCAATAAATTCCACAAAACACTGCACAACTGTACGCTTCGAATTTCATTTTTATCAAGCCATAACAACGATTATTTGCATTTAATTGTACAGAGCTAACCGCCATTTTATTGCCAAACTAGACCACACATTATTTGGTTATAGGGACCATTCACTAAATTTAATAGAGCGCGAAAACGCGTTGTTTATGTGAATTTCGGCCTACCAGAAATTGACGTTTAATAGCTTATATACTGTTTCGGCACACCAAATAAACCTACTTAGTATTGGAAATTGGAAATTTACTATAGCATAGAAAAAAGTGCAATCTTTTCGTTTGTTAAAAAAAAACTATTTATGATTTGGCATGCATGATGGCGTCACGCAATTAAATGAAGCCTAATTAAAATTACTGACTTGTATGGCAACAGCAATCCGTATACATGCATGTATTCAAATCGATTGCGCTCATATGTTTTTCTTTTAATAGTGCCGGATCCGCTTGAGGCTATGATTTCATGTGTGCAAGGCATAATACAAGATCCGTTAATCTGACCTTGTTGCATATAAATCACAATAACGCATATTTAGGTGTGCATGTCACACAATTAAACCGGTAACTATGCTACTTACTATTTGCCACCACTGCATTCTGCAGACTATTTGTTATATCAGCAAAAATTATTGCAATATTGCAATTTTCACTGCGTATTTAATTGTTGCAATAACTCTAGCAAAAACTATATTGAAAATGAGTTCAGCTGTACGAGTACTTTTGTTATATTCATCATGCTCTGTTGCAGCAATGCCATTTGATGGATTGTTACAAAAAAAACTATTGAAACTACTTATATTATTGTATAATAATAATAATTGACGGAACAAAGAGTGCAATCAGACACCCATAAACTAATCTGCAGCAGTTAAGTGAGGCGAGGCGAGGCGATTTTTGTAAAAGAGTGGGAAACCACGGAATTCCAATGTCACTGCACTTACGATAACTGCGAGCATAATCATTCAATGCACCAAAGTCGCACATTTCAAAATTGCAAAACATTTTTTAATTACGATTTTATTTGCTGCATAAAAAAAAATGTTTTTTAAATTGAAAGTTTAAAACAATGAAACTCAATACTCCTTTCATGGAACTCTCACTGAATTGTTTGGGTCGTAGATTCTTGGAACATTCCTGCTGCAGACAAATAAAACTGTCATCTAATCAATTGCAAGTTTGCAAAAACAAAAACTATCAACTTCTCGCATATATGAGAAGTAAATGCAATTGAACACATGAATGCTACAACGGAGATGCCACGGAACGATTGAAGAAAGCTAAGCCATTCGCAACATTACAAAGAAATGTACGGGCACACTCCACATAAATTTATATAGGCATGCGGGAATGCAGAATTGCATAACATTGTCTTCAGTTTGATGTACATATATAGCAACAACATTGCAGGTAGTACACAAAAATAATAAGCAATCAAAAACAAAACCTGTGGCTTCTCAAATATTAAAGATGTTTTCTTTCTGTTGTTTTATTGTCGGCTTATAAATTACTGCCGCATTGTGATTGTCCGTGCTGTTGAGACAATCTACTGTCTTCGTCTCAACATTTTACGTAATTTTTTAAATCGAAATGAATATAAAAATTGCAATAAATAGCCAAGCAATGCAGTGTCGATCATCCACCGACAAGAAACTGTTTCATTGAGCACGATTTTATGGGATTTCGCAGTGAAACAAAGACAGGTGCGGGACCTGCAGTTGTGCAACAGTGCAGCGATTAAAAGCGATTAAGGCGTGAATAAGTTAAATGCTAAATAGTTCATGTATATTCAAATCAAATATTTACAATATCCATTAGGGATTATAGTTATTTATAATTTACTTTTGCGAGAAAACAATAAATCCAAATGATTAACGGGGGATTCATGTATGTATGCACAATTACCATGCGCGTATTAATTCATTGCTCACATTCATCACATATTAATCTGACAAATATCACAGTTGGTATTAGCTCAATTATATGAAAGCATTGTCAAATGTTTGTGATGCTTATTATTCAGCAATATGTTAGCTTCGATTGATAAAACGATTGTATTCCAATTAATTACAAGTGAATGGAACATGGGTTTTTTCATTTGTTTACTGACAGATGTCAAGTTCATGCATTTTTTGGACATATGTATCAGTAAATAGTGAGATATTGAAACACCGCACCATAGAATTGAATGAATGTCCTTTTAATTAACTATGTACACTTATGCAAAATTAATAGTAATGTACATTTATTTGTGTCGAGTAATGATAGGAGAGTGGTCAGTGACAACGGAAGTCTCATCACTTATTACTGATTAGATTGTTTGTGCCTTTAAGTGTGATATATGATAAGATAATTCGCACTTTCATTAACGGTCAACAAGTAAGTCGATTACGAAAAAGTGATTAATTTCCTTGGCAATATGCACGTGAGTGGTGATAATATTCTTATTTGGAAATAATTTATAATGATACACTTTGTATTGACGTCAAAGAAGCATCTTAAATTATAGGAGATGTGCGTCAAATACTGCAAAAGTACAAATATTTGTATTACTTCCCACATAATCTACATAATTTACGTTCACCTGTTTCATTAAGCTTTATGTGCACAAGGATTATTTTCGAAATTGTTTAATATTTTTATTAAAAATTAATTGCTTTCTCATTCCTTTGAGTATTATTGTTTTAAATTCTTATGGAATAAATTTACTGAAGCAAATTGTGCCAATATGATTCACTAACGTTTAGCCTCGATTCAGGTCAATGAATGCTTCTTCTGTTGCAGTTACATAAGATGCGTTTCTTATGCAACATATTGCTCTAACCTTTGTCAGTTTTATGTTTATTTGGTTTTGGTAAAAAAAAACACGTCTGGCACGAACAACGATATTACCAAATGATAATTGTTACCCAATGCGAAGGATTCGTAGTAATTTGTAGGTAGTTTTTAAGCCAAACGCTGTTCAACTAATCATGCAAATCATCTTAAGATAAATTTGTTCATTACGGATTGTCTTACATTATTACTCAATTTATTTTTTTACCGAAAAACAAATCACATACCTTTGTATAATTTTTGTATTCAATAATCTTTTCAATGTAAATAAAGACTTACGGACTTGGAGACAACATTTTTGAAGCAATCACATATAAGTTAGAATGAAACAAGAAATTTAATTAATTTAATTGCGTTGACGCGTAGGCATTCTGTCCCTATATTTATTCGCAACAAGAATGTGAGAACACAAAAGCATATATGTATTTACCGTGACAATGAATGGCATTGCCTTGAAAGTATATAAGATTCGCATGACTATTTTACAGCTATTTTTAATCCCAACTACAACTTTTTACACCGCCAGATTAATTGAAAGCAGACAGGATATGTTAACAAATATTTAGGCATGTGTGTGTAAAAAAAATTCAATTTCAGTTGGTTTAAGAATGTTTCATTTTGTGACTGACAAGTATGCAAAAAACCTTGATCTTTACAGAACACGTCTCGTTCATATATGTACCATTCAAATGGCAGCAACCAAATTGTATAATCCACACAAACGCTGAAAGGGAACACAAGAAAATTGATAGAAAGCTCATTTTATTTTTCGAATAGACCTCCAAAAAGCGGCTAACTAAGAAGAAAATCCATCGCTTTCGTAACCATGGGTGAACGCAACGAGAAGTCGCAGGCATGTGAATTATTTATTTAGCACGCATATTTCACGCAGCCCACGGAATTAGCTGCGGCTAAGCGAATATTTATGAAAATTTGTTCAGGTTTATCTTGGATATGTTTCAGCGGTATGGCCCATCCATGTGTTTATTGTTATTAGCATATCTTAATAAAGTGTTCACGAAATATTTAAATGGTTCACTGCAGTTATGATAATTTGTTATAACTTGAACTAATAAGCCTTTCAAATAAGTTGGTTTCTGGGAAAAAGCTCGTTAATCAAATGTGTATATAAGCGGTTTGTGCGTGTTTGTTTATTTGGTAACACGATTCAATCGCACACGTACATAACAGATCTATTGTTGGAGTTCTAAAAATACACGCCGACGAGTTGTAAGTCTTCGAAAAAGCACATGCTCTCGGATTATATTTGTTACAGTTGAAACAACAAAATGCATACCCTTCAGGCTGAGCAGCACGACCTCCCAACGTTTGGGTGGGTCGAATCGCACAACCTGCACAAATAAACCCAGAACCTCATTCATTTTAATTTAATTATTTTTGCATAAATGTATGTATTTGTGGGGATAAGGCAAGTCGAGATTGAGTGACTGCTTGCAACTTGGTTATCAAACGTGTTACATCTCAGTAGAAGTTCGAGCAGATGAACACAGTGTTCGTGTTCACAAATAACAATAAAATAATTCATGATGACTTGATTTTTTTTTTGCATCTTACTAAATGTAATTTCTATTATTGGCGGAAATAATTTGAGATATCCGTTATATTCTTAAATATATTTACGAGAAATAAATATTCCAAATAATTTGAATTACATCAAATTCGTGATTGATCATATGTGAACGATTTGTTGTTTAACGCAGAACGTATACGTAAAACTGGGTGAACTTGAATTAGGTAATGCATTTTCAAGGGTATTATTTCTACTAACCATATGGTATTGATTTATTATGGCTTCACTCAACACACACACTTATGCTTATTACACGATAATGACGTGAGTATCGTCCATAATGCGCTGATGTTTTCTATATGGGTTGTTTGAACTTGGCCAAGAGGTAATCAAAATAATACATCTTGTTCCTGTTGTCAATCTTTTGCAAAACTAGGGGATAAGGTGTTTTAATTCCTGATTCAACGATGTAACCATCAGCATCATCATATTCAATATAAAACCGCCATTAAGTTTAATTTATGAATTATCAATAAAAAGATTATTTAAATTTTACTTTCCCCACAAAAACGTATCTCGGCCATCACGCCATTGATTAAATCATATGGCCCATGCCATGAAGATAATAAAATCGTGTGTGATCATCACAAAATATGTACAAGGGCACTGAGCGATAACAAAAAAACGCGAAATAATTGCGAAAAATTGTTCACGCATTACTAATTATGAATGCGTGGATATGAAGTTCTGAGCAAATGTTTGACGATCTTAGGTAAAAACAATTGATTATTTTACCATGTTGATCCATCATTAATAACGCCCAAGAGAATATTTAAATTCACGACCAATTTATTATATGTTCACCAATTTAGTGGCAAGAAAATTAAGCCCAATAATTGTATAGTCTAACACATGAATTCAAAATAAATTATTTCAAATATTTTCTCTTTTATCTTCTTAGCTTTACATCCATTAAGTGATAGCGTATCACTTTCCTTTACGAAATTCATAAGGCGCGTACACGCTCAACTTCACAAACATTATATGTAAATCATTTTTGTGTATTTCAAGGTTAACGATTTAAACATCATCGTTATCTTTGAATTTAAAAAAACCCAAACCGGGTAGATATTTCATCGTTTGAACTAAGCTCGTATTT
>JANSTS010013912.1:25031-37992 GCA_026546915.1 Sylvicola fuscatus
TTTAAAAAAACCCAAACCGGGTAGATATTTCATCGTTTGAACTAAGCTCGTATTTATTGTCATGTTATGCTTAAATTATGTTCCTAATTGTATTTAAAACAAAAAATATTTATTATTTCTTCAAATTTAATTACACACTAATAAAATTACATAAAAAACTAACCAACAGATTCATCACTACACACATTTTACGTCTTATTTGATGATTGACTAATCAATTTCACAATTTTTAAACAACCATTAATATCGAATTCTAATTATACCAACCCAACAATTATGTTTATTTGCTGGCTATTAAAATCATCGTCGATTCATTCGCTATTATGCAACAAATTTTAAGTGGCGTGGCGCAGCACATCACACCATGTCAATGTACTTATACGTTCATTAAAAATATTTACTGGTCGTTCTAAAAATAGAGTATGCAAATTAAAAATATTGATAGAGTTCTAAGAAAATTCTAACCACAAGCTTAATCGAATTATTTGTATTTACCAATACAGATCAAAACAAAATTGCACCTGAAATCTTTTCACATATCAAAAATTTTGTACTTCCTCTAAGTATATAGCTAATTCAATTAAGTAAGCAAAAAAAAAAATCAAAAGTGCAACAAAACGTCAATGCATTGAGAAAAATATGGCTGTATAATGTTCTAATTGGATTTTCCATTGAGATAATATTGCAATGTTTATGTTTTTAGTGCTTGTTGTATTTGTCGAGGATTATGACGCAACACACGAATTACTTCATTCATAATGAATCGATTTATATAATTTTTGCAACTTTTATTGACAATATTGCCATATGTAAACAGAATTTCTATAATAGTTATTAATAATTTTTTATTTTTTTATTTTCAGATCGTTGGAAGTGGACATATCAATTTAAAAGTGAGTACCTACATATTTCTAATTGAAAATGTTTTTAAAAAAAAAATAATAACGTATAAACTTTAAAATGCAAGCAACATTGCAAAATTAAATGCACTTTACTCTCTCTCTAACAAACATATAGCTACATAATATAGAAACCTTCGAATACTAAAAGCTTTTTGCGTCGTTTCCATCAAAATTCATCATTTCTCTTTCATTTCCCGTGTGCATAAATGCGTTACGAGTTTCAATCTTCGCGTGTGTTTTATAATGCACATAAAAGACATGTGATTAATTTTTTAAATATTTTTTCTTGCTCATTTAAGGATCATATTTTAAAGAAAAACTTTCTTTCATTTATGTACATAATTTAGACCTGTAAGTTTTTTACAGTGATACGAATAACTTGTTGACCGACCTGTCGAAAATTCTTGAATGAGAATAAAGCATGCGCATTCGCACATATCGCGCATTCGCACATATCTGAGGATATCTCAAATATCCAAACATTTCCATGCGCGAACTATGGCAGTCGTACTGACACATAAAACGCGTTTATATGCCAGACGACAGTATGACGTAAATTAAACGCCCGCCATATACACAAATTTGATGTACACATATGTACGTATAGTATCTCCGCGCTTTTTCCTGTAAAAGCTCTTTACATTTACATCTGTTGAGATGCCAATCCAAATGAATGTACATTTATTATTTTAGCTAGCGTCCTAAAAGCTCTTTGAAAATTTTCAATTTAACTAATAAGTTATCTTCCCTTCGCTCTAAAAGAACATCAAATGCATACATTTGCATGTATAGAATTTATTAAAGGTCAATGTGCATTGTAAAGCGCATGAGCTGTAAAAGTAGATGATACTAGTGTTAGCAGCAGATGTACATATGTAGATGTTATTCTCATATATCATAGAACTTACTAGAACGATTTGGGCTGAATGCATTTCGTGATGCATTTTATGCATGATTTCAAGTTGTCATTTTTTTAACTCTAGACTTTAAATGCATAATTGTATCCGTTCGATTTCCTAGAGATGTACGTGATGAACTCAACCTAAACTTTAACGATCTTTTTATTGCAACTACCTGTATTAGCCACGGCTCTTAAATGCAAATGTATGTTTTTTAAAGCACGTATTACAGTAACGAAAGTTATATGTAAATGAAATGGCTATTAAACGTATTCCTCGTATGAGTTTCTTATGTTTAATCACATTACTGAATGTCAATTTCAAAGTTTATGTGTTACCCTATTTTTACTTTCATTTAATCGCCTATAGAAATAATAACTATGAATCGTTGCACTTCTACGTATTTTATCAGACTAATTAGAAAAGACAATTGTTTGACCTATATTATTATGCGGAAGACTGAAGAGGAATTCTTACTTTCTTAGTTGCCATATACACAATTATGTGGTGGCGTGCGTGAGCGGTCGATTTTGCGACTCGTAGTTAAGATCCGTATAGACATGTCGAGTGACAAGTTTATTTGTATGCGTACTAGCTTCTTAAATATAGTGACCGGCTATAAATATAGGCCTGGGCCACGTAGTTATGTTGGCAGCGGCGCGAATTTGAATCAAATGCGATAAGCGGTTGACGCGTTGCTTCCTTCGATTTCGAGTAAGAGATTAGAAATTAGCGTCTCAATGAACAAATCACCAAATACTTTTCTTAAACAGAATATAAACTTATTATATCTTTAAATGTAAAATACTGTAAATCGAAAATACTTATTAATATAAGATTTTAAAGAACTTGCGAAGACATTATGCTATAACGATATCATTCGTGTGCATCTCCTTTAATCGCATATTAACACGAAATTTCATTTTATGGGCAACGAGCGTGCACATAAAACCGACACCCCGCGGTCGATCATATACGTATATCGTGTCAAGAAAGGTCGCGACATGCACACAGTCAGTTCAGTTAGATATGATATGAATTTTCTTAGCCAATCGTAAAGGAGCCGCGTGCAGTGTTTGGCTTCTTTGTATGTCCATTACAAATTAACTTCTTCCAAACATTATCTGTGTAATGGACAATGTAAAAAATACATTAGAAGCAGCGCAACAAAGAATAAAGATAGAGACGTAATATGCGTCGCAATTTGACGAATGTGTACCCACGGTAAGAATACGAAGAGCATTCCACATCAAATACCTCATTAGGGAAAATAAACAAACATAATGTACACTAATTGTGCATGATGAGAACGGAAGGGAGAGTATTGGGGCAAAACAGGCAAAAAAGTGAGTGCAATTGACGCAAGTCTTTTTGTTATGTAGAAAAATATGTGTTGAGAAATGTGCGCTATCTTATTAGTGGCATAACATTCAATGTGTTTCGGTAGTTCCTACATACACTTTTTTCTTCTTCAACATACAAGTATGTACATATATGCATTATACAATCATTTCTGTTTGGACAAAATAGAATATGAATGGCTTCACTTCATTGATAAACATCAGGTTGTATTGTTAATGTGTTTAACTTCGTTATATAGTTAAATATACCAGGAAAACGTGATTGCAAAAAGAATAATGAATTTGTTGCAAAAACGAAAAAAAAATGTTAAAGATTACATTAGCCAATTTCAATGGTCTTGACAAAGTACATAGATCATAATCATATTGTAAATGCTTCACAAAAGCTGAGTGCAGATATATTAGAAAGCATGGCATCAACAATAAATGTTTAATTGAGTGTTTAAAAGTGTAGATGGAAAACTGCGCTTCCATATGGCTCATGATTAAAACAAATATTGTGTCAGACTGTCATCGTCTCGTTTTATTGACCAAATAAAGTGCGAGTTTTCGGAATAACTATGACGTACGCCACTTTGTTGCTAACATTTTATATGGTAATATCAATTACACATGTGGTTAGTTGGTTTGTGTGAGCGTCGCGTCGCCCACTCAATTTGATTGATGGTGAACACCGAACTTATAGAAAATGATTGTGGTCAATTAATCTGTATGTAATTATCTTATCGTAAATGAATCGACATCTTGTAGAAATCAACCAAATAGAGTAGAAACTTCCTATAATTTGTCTCCCACCGTGCAGCAACACAATACAGCCCACGCGTTTACATGGAAAATATTATTCCTCAAAGTCTTTAAGTACAGTTTGTGCGCGTCTCAAGTATTTTATAATTTGCCCAACTACACGGTTACACGCAGTGGTTTCACTGTTTTAATTAAGCGAGATTCTCGCCCATTTACTCACCACATATTTCAGCCTTTTTTCGTTATATTAAATAATACATATGTAGAGGTGATTTGTAGATAAACGCAATAGTCGTGACCCAAAATAAACGTAACCACTACTAAACATAGATATGTAAAGTGCCAGAGGGAGACGCCGAAAATCGCCCACGTTCCACAATCCACATGCAATGTATGCTTAAAGCATGATGTTTAATATAAAGTCGACATACGTGTACACATACATTTGTTGTCAACGGCGCTGAAAGATCACATATAAGGCAGCGACCAAAACAAGATTAAGTCTTAAGAATTATTGTGGCTCTCACAATTACACAATAATATTATGACGGAAGCCCATTAAATTAAGTCCTGCGAGTAAAAATTCCGGTTAAAATACATCCTGGGAATTTCATCCAGTGGCTTTCATATTTAATCGCCCAAAAACCACCCACTCCGTGTGCGCTGTTTATAATTGCCTCGTAATTTTGGGAAATGTATGAATGTAGATGGAAACACGTGCCCCATGTCGTCGGCGGAGGCACCGGCGACGTGAGTCATGTGAAATGAGACGTTTGTCGGCGTTTTATTGCACATTTCTTTGGTCCGAATAGAATATGAATGGTTTTAATTTTAGTTAAATGCTTGTTAATTTAAAAAAATACAAATTTGTATTTTCTGCCTGCTAAAGGTGTAATGTTAGACAAATTAATTTTACTTTTGAAGAAGCTGCCATATGGCTTGTCAGATGTGTGAGCATTAAACGTACAATCAATTCAAGTAGCACATAATCTTAATCTAAATTTCAAAAGTTGAAATGAGTTCAAACTATACACAAGTAGAGAAGTCGGCGTATAAGAAATTTTCAATTCAATTTCAGCTTGCCCAAACTTGATGTTAATCAATTTCTTATTCCGTTTTCATTGCGTGTTCGTCTTTTCTGTGTGTCTCTATGGGCCATTCGTAACGACCGACATTTCATTTTCAATCAATAAATATAGGTATATATTACACTTTCCCTTTTTGTCATAAATAAATCTATTTACATAAGAATTTAGACGTAGGAAGGAAAAGGTTAAGAAAGGTTGTGAAAAATTTATTTTCCAAAAAGTTAAAATTCAATTTCAGCTTAAAAGAGACAAAATCATTAGATTCATTAAGGGATTATAAGAAATATGTCTTTTGAGCTTCGAATCAAAATATGAGAGAGGCATGAGCGTTGACCATCACCTTCAGCATGAGGCAGGTGAAGAAAAAACACACTGATGCAATTTAGAAACCACAGTGCATCATGTCACCTGTATGAATAACAAGTTGGTTAGAGCTGATGTTACAACTTTTGAAGTTAACTAATTTTTACGGTTGCACTGTTTCAAAATTCATTATATTTTGTTCAAAGAAAGTTCAATACTCGTATTAAGTTAAATTAAAACGATGTATAGGCAGTTATAACAACAAACCGCGAATTTATCAATTAGTTTAAATATTATTTGTATATCTAATTAATTTTATGTCATTATATGTTGAGATAAAACGGAACTTAAATCCAATATATTTGTCTTTTTATTAATTGAATATACGTAAAATTTAATTACACAGAAAACAGCTACTGGTTGGTAATTACAGGTAAAAATGAATTCACGCCAAAAGCTTTTGAACACAAATCCCGTTATCAGTATTTAAAAAAATTAAATAAATACGATTTGTTTTTTAATTATTAATTTAAAATTAAAATGTGAGTATGACGTCAATGTGTTTTTGAGGAAAAAACCAGAATATTTTCAAGCTCTGCTACCAAAGCACTGATTAAGCTAATGTATACATATGTGGACAGGTAAAGTGGAAATCGTTGTTGACTATAGTAGTTTATTACTTGTTGCATTCACGATAAAAAAAATAAATACACAGGGTAATATATTTCACAGAAATCACTTAAGTAAATATAGGGTATTAAGTAATCTAGCACCAAAAGATTTGTTTTTAAATAGATTAATTGAACATACCTTCTCATTGTAGTGGTTTATCCAAGCAGATATCATATGAATAAATTTTATATCAATTGCTGCACAATGTGATGTTGAATAGAACGTCGGGTGTAAGCCACGTAGTTGCTGTTTATGCAAACGCACAGGTGCAACAAGCCAACCCTCCCACACACACGGTGATATATATAAATTTGGAAAAATTTAATGCGTGTTTAGCCGTAAATGGGGATGTTTGTCGTTAAGGGGGTCAGTAACTCCCTTTGTATTTACTCTGCTTTTCGTTTCTTCTTCTTAATCAAGAACTTTTGCACTCTTCGGTAAATTAAAATTAACAATAGGCTTTAGTTTCAATTGAAAATGTGCACTTCTTTTGTCACTAATTCAAACTAACAAGAAACAACCGCACTCTTTATGATGAATTGATGTTCGTTATCCGCTTCGAGTTGACTGATCATTTAATCATTACATTTGCGCAATTATCAGGAAATCATTAGCGGCAAGACAAACAACAAAACTGTAAATATCTTCGTAAAGTTGCAACAAACAAACACTTGTCTTGTAAATCAACTAGTTTTGTATGTTGATGGGGGTGTTCTTGTTGTTTAGCTAAATAGCAGAACAGTGTTGTTCAACTGAAATGCTATTTTATCGCTGGTACTATTCGTCGTCGTCGTCGTCGTCGTCGTCGTCGCCAATGCGTCGTTTGTAGTCGTCGTTGATACTATTATTTCGTTGCACCAGTGCTGTACTCAACTTGATAACTCAGCTTCACCTCACCAACCTATACGTCTTATATGTATGCTGGCTGTATGCTGCCTTGTCTATTTTGAACCGGATCTTAGCTCCTCGTCTCCTCCGTGCTTCTGATTTTCGTAGTCGCTTCTTTTTACCTTCGACTGTTTTTTTTTCCTCCACAACAACTTTTTCTTTCGTTCGATTTACAGTCTGTAGGCTTCTTTTGCACTTTGCTTGTGTTGTTGTCTGTATTTCTTTTGAGTTAGACAATTTTCTATTTGCTTTTCTGTCGTTAATTCAATTCGATTTCTTGACTAACCACCACAAATATGTTCGATATTGTGTTGACCAAACTTTTTCTTACACACAGCCACAAATTTAAACTAAAATAAAAATGTAATCAAAAAAAAAAAATTAAGTCACAAAATTTGATTGCAAATTGCAACAGCTGTCCGTGTTGTTTTCTTTTCTTCTTATAAAGTTAATGTGTATTTTTTTAAAGTTATTTGATTGTTGGCACGTCAACTGTTCCACCACTAAACGGCGATTGCTACAATATGTTTGCGATTTTCGCTGCAATATGGTTGGAAATTGATTCAAAAAACCAAACGCGATTAAATTTATCGGTGAAATTAAAATAAACCAATGAACTAATTCCGTTAATTTGCGAAATTTTTATAATGTTAACAATTCACTAAACTTTAACATTTTTTTCTCGACACATTTACCCAACAATTCGATAGTTTAATTGTTCACGCGTTTATTCTTGAGCGTGCTGCTTGATGTTTGCTCTCGCTTGCAATATGTTCACTAATACTCCAATTTCCGGATCAATAACTTACAGATTTTCGCTATTTAATTATTGTTAATTATATATTTATTTTGTGTGTACATATGTTGATAAGTTTGGAACAATATCTATTTATTTGGACGACAAAATATTTCTTCGTTCCGAACACGGCCACACTCACTTAACGACTGACATTCAGCCGCCGAATATTCTCGCAACAACCCAACACTTTTTCTATGTACGGCGACTGCGGACGGCGCGACGTGCTTTCCGCCTGTACGCGGCGTCGCTGATGTGTGTGTGCTTTCTATGTACTGATGCGACAGTGTGTGACTTAACATTTTGTGCGCAAGCTTTCGCGTAATTGTGTGTGCTTTTGCGGATATGTACGCGTAAATTTAAAAGTCAAGCTTTTTATATACACCTTTAACACATCCAATGGATTGAATTCGAATTGGTACACCATTTCGGTGTGTTATATTATCAGCTTTTTACTTCCTTTCCTCACGTCGCTCAGACTAAAAGTGCGAGCTTTTAAACCAATCCATCGAGTTTAACCAAAGAATTTCAATTGTGTGAGTAAATGGTTAATGTTTAACTGTGTATATGAACTTTTCAGCGTTCAGTTCACTTTTACAGTTTTACTACATATAAATGCTAGTTTCCAGAAAGTGCTTCGAATTGCCCGATAAACTTTTCTATATAAAAACAACCATTCTGTAATAATTCTTTTCTAATAAGAAACAAAAGCGCTAGTTTTAAAAATATTGTCAATATTTACCTATATTGTCAATAATTTTTATAAAATATTAACAATTTTTTTTGTTTTGCGAAAAAATGTATATGCCAATGTTTACCCATATTGTTCTGTTCTTTCATTTTTATTATGATAAAGTTGACACTGTAAGGAATGTAAGGCGGAGAATTTTTTTTTGCAAATTTCTGTCAATAATAATTGTTTCATCCAAACAAAACGTTAACTTATATTTGCACGCAACAAACAAGTCGCTGCTGTGCATTAGCCATTAACGTCATATGTGAAAGAAAAACACAGCTGACAGCAATTATTCGTTTGGCAAAACATGAATTTAATTTGTTTCAATTAAAAAACCTCACGATTGTTGCTTCGGGCAATAATGAATTAGGTTAAGTTTAGTGTCACCATGTCCATACAGCGATAAAAAACACAGTGCGCGGTCAGAAGATACTCGCGCATTGTTATCACCGCGCCATTCATTTTCGTCGGCTTTGATTTAACCAAAGTGTACAATATGTTTTGTTATCTGGCGAGGGGTTTAGGTTTTTCTGTTTTCTGTTTGACTTTGTTGCAAATTTGGTTTTATGAAGGAAAATAAAGTAAAAAGCGTCCCAAATAAACTTCCGTTTCATTCATGTTATACAGACAGCGCGTTGCAGACTTGTACTAAAGGAAATATTAAATTTGGTAGTACATTAAATTCATAGCAAAGTTAATGAAAATATTTGTTTTTTTCTATTGATGGTTGCTTAAAAAAGCATTAATCTTTTTTTTTCTAAAACAAATCGTTCGATTTGAACAATCACATTCATGTGCCTAATTGAGGAACGAATTTTTCAGGTCTGCTAATTTTAGACGCGTTATAAAATAAAACAGTCGTCGTGTATGTTTAAGTGTATGGCTATTTCTGTGCCAAAAAATCTTTAGCCGTGTGTATGAGAAAAGCATGGATTGCCCAAAATTTATTTGCTATATAAGAAAATATACTGAAATCTGTCCGGAACATTAAATAATTGTTTATCCTTACACATAATATGGCGTCAATTATGTTGGTAGCGCGCGATTTGTGTGCATCTTGCCATCTGCCCCTCGACCGTTGCAACTTTACAAGATGACGATCTATTTTTAAACCTCAGATTCCAATGACACTGAACGTCACAAAAGCTTCCAATCTGATCGTTATGTATTTTTGTGTTTATTGCGTTAATTACGTCATATATTTATATATATATGTATGATGCTGCCTCTTCCCCCACATCCTTTACATCTTCGGTGCGTCGCCCATCCAAACCCATATGTACTCTGCATTTGAATATGTGGCGTTGTCGAGTGTCGCGTCTGTGTGATTTTTGCCGTCGGTTCCGGATCATATGTGGCGTCGTGATTTCTGATATAATGTAACATGTATATAATTAGTGTGTGAGGCAGTGAGTCCCATCCCATTCCTTCGTAGTGGCCCATTGATTTGTGCCAACCGACAGCGGGATAAAATGTAGGAAGCCGGTACAATACTTTAGCGCATATTCCATATAAAGTCTGGTACAGCTAAATAGACGGCGTCGTTGGACGTCGCCAATCGTTCCACTATTCTGCGTCCCAAACGTCATTTGCCGGCACTGCTCTTCTCAGTGCGCACGCTGATTTTCTCAATACTTTTACTTGACTTTTGAAATTGTTTTGTTTTTATATTTTTTGTTAAATTAATGTCTTCTCAAACATACTTTATGAAGTGCGTTTTTACACTTGATTGTATGTGAAATGAGAGCCGACAGCAGCTGTTAATCTCATTTCAGTTTGCACATCCCGCGTACGCAGAAAACATTAGCGTTTAGCATCTCGGCGACACTCGCCATGCAGGAATTTACAACAACTACTTCAACCGTATGTTATATTGAAATGAACGACTATACTTTCGAATTGAGATGAGATTCTAAACAAGCAACAGTGGCGCTTAATGCCAATAATAGAGGAGAATGAACAATGTGGATTATCGATTAGAAAAGCCACTTACCGCACATATAACATATGAATCGGCAAGATGTACGTTCATTGTGGGTGGAAAGGAGAAGTGAACGCGATAAGGGTCAATGAGGTCGTGTGCCACGAGGAAAATATAAACATAAATGCAATACTGGCAGCGAACAAGATGCATCACGCTGTTTTTATGCAGTTTTGTGTCTTGAGACTATTTTCTTCAGACAAAACAATTATCTAAATAATTATGTTTTTTTGCTATCCTAAGCAATTTCAAATCGAATTCAAATATAGCAATAATTTACGTTTTCTATTAAAGTAATGAAGTTTATGTTTCTTTGTTAAATTGTGGAATGTCGACTGTTTTTGAAGGACCAGTGGGTCAAGATTGACGTTACATAAAGTAATAATTTTTTGACAATATAAATGAATTAATATCCTTTTTGTTGCTCTTCTCGACTAAACCAAGCATTTTATTAATTCTTGCGCACAGCTTAGACTACAAAAGTGCATTTCATGAGAGAAATCAATTTCGTATACTACACGGCATGAATAATTCAATTAATTGGCTACAAAATTTCCCAAGCGATTTATCCACACTAATTGGATGCCTCGATAAAATGAAATCCCGTCTCAAAATCACCACAATGGCCCCGTTTAGACTATTTCTTACAATTATCATCGCATAGTGTTTCGGAAGCTGGGCACATAATCAAAAAAAAAATGAAATTTCATTATGCGACTTGATGTGCCTTCACATTTTTCATCCGATTAAATTTCCAAATTCACTTGCAATTTCAACCAGACAAAAGCCAGCCACATGCACAATGTCTTTATTTAAAGTCTTCGATTAGCCAACCTGATCTATAAAAAAATTAATTACACTCGCATTATATGCATTGTAAAATTCGTTCAAGATAAATCTGAATTTACATATAAATAACATTTCTTGGGATGAGACAATTGGCATATTTAATCACGTGTTGCGAATGATTAAAGCAGTCGGTTCTCCCCACTTTCTTTAATCAATATAATCATGTGTTCTATCTTTTTGAAAAATCTGCGTTAAAAACTAATCAAATTGGACGCATCGTACTGGCGCGGCTTTAAATATCAACAATATAAATTTTTGCTGTAAAATTGCGATTTCATGTTCTCAGTTGCGATGCAGCATGTTTATTTATGTTGACGATTATGTGTGGTGGCTTTATTTGTTGTTGGATTGTGCTGGAGAAATGTTGCGTTGTTTGTACGAGTCCATACGTATTTTCCCTGCACGTTTCATTTCGTTTACTTTAGTATTTGCTTGTAAAATATAGTGGATTCTCATCCCAGTGCAATACGATTCTGTAAGCGTATTTGATTACTTTTCAATTTACTTGGAAAACATTATTTTTCAGTTAAACATGAACCAACCTACGGTCTGTTCAAGATGTCATGTACATTTTTTGAGGGTTAAATAAACAAAAAATAAATAAAACGATTATTTGATACAGGTTTCTAAGAAAATATAATAAACTTTAAAGTTAGGACGTTCATGAATTTTTTTTTTTGCTATAAAGTTGAATTATTGATACATAAAGTTATCATTAATACATATTATGAGCACTTTGTACGTATCTTGCGAGTTAAAACCACAGCATTTAATACCAACATATTGCATTCGTATCGTGACAGTTTTTCTTCGTATATTTTATCGTACTTGGCCGTATATTGTTTGTCTTGTCGTGTGCGGGTAAATACATCGTTGGCATTTTCTCGATTTTCCTTTCTTTTACCTTCAAGTTTGATATAGAGTTGCTTGGCCTAGTTCCAGACTGGTTCTGGTTGGAAGATGTGTGATTTTGTGAGGTAATGGGATCATATTTGCAACGCGCGATTGTATGGAATGGCACAGGGCGCATTTATATAATAATAAAATATTTAAAATTAGCTAAATCTCCTTTTTAATAATTTGAAAAACAATATCTTTCTATTTTTTTGATTGAACAAATTTAGCAATGAATTTTAAATGTAACCAAATATCAGTTTTTTATTACTACCTTGTGGCAGAAATATACGATGTGTGAGCATCAGTCTGCAGGTAAAATATTAACACTTAAATAACATAACAATCATGTACAATGAGCATGATTACCTCCATTCAATATTCACCGCAAAAATGCGACTGGTTTATACTTCTGAAATATATTTGTAATTATTAGTTTTTTATGTAAAACAATCACCTTAATATGGTTTTGGGTATCAACTTTCATGGGACGAAACTAATTAATCATTACTAAAAAATAAGTATTTAAAAGTGAATATAGTATCTTTTTTATCAACTGAAAACTGAGCAATTCCTCTAAATCTTGGTAAACACTTTTAAGAATAACAGCTATTTCCCCAAAAATGAACCTTGTATCTTCTTCTATATATATAAAAGAAAGTCGTGTTAGTTACACTACGTATAACTCAAGAACGGCAGAACAGATTTGGATGAAAATTGGTAGGGAGGTAGCTTAGAGCCAGGAGACGGACATAGGATACTTTTTATCCCGTTCGACAGCGTTTTTAATATAAAAAAACAGAAAATGTTATTTTGTATGGAACATTTTTTTGTTTGAAGTAGTATGC
>JANSTS010013923.1:14839-33414 GCA_026546915.1 Sylvicola fuscatus
GCGACATAAATAGTTGAAAAGTGATGGTGAAAATTTTTAATTCAATAATAAGGGCGTTCGTAAAGGATTTTTGGAAACTACTTATTTACGACTTTAAGATTTACTCGAAGAAATTACTGTAAACCCAAAGGACGCAGCAAAAAAACCCAGCAACCAAAAAGATATTGAAAATCGTCTAAGTTTTGTGTGCCACTTAAATTTTTTGTGAATTTCGTCAAAATCGTCAGCGGATATTGTTCCTCTTTTTTTTATTTATCTTTTTATTTTGTACTATTTTTGCAACAAATTGTGAGCAATAAGTAAAAGAAAATTAGGTGACATTTATCTCTTCCGTGCGGTTCAGAGATAAGGGCTTAGAAACGATGAGACCAAACGAAATTGACACAATTGTTACAAACTAGGTGATTAAGCCGAATAGTGTAACAAAGAAAAGTTGAGAAGTCGCAATTGAGACAAGCGTCAAGATGTCTGTGCGGACCAAAGTGCTAGGCCTGATGGATGTGATAATGCGAGTGCCACCGCTCTTCGTGATCGATGAGATCCTGAAGATCAGCATGGGCCTTGTCCTTACTACCACCCCATCATTAGTAGAGACAAACACCACCACAACAACGTCGGGTAACATTCTCGTGGATGCCACTGGCTTCAATTACAGCGAAGATGAGCTGCAAACGGAGGACGTTCCGGAGATGTACAGATTCATATCGTTGGCAACACTTCGATTTATCTTCTGCTTCTTTGGTAAGTGGTTGCTTCACCCAAAATTTGCATAAGAAATATGTTGCTGTAACACAGTTGCATCAATGTTTGTCAACAAACATTTAAATTAGTTTTACGACTACAAACAAATCTAAAGATCTGGCTTTTATTCAGCAATCTTCTGTATCTAGAACATTTGCGAACTTTTCGTTTTCAATTGACACATTTTATGCGTTTCGATCTCCTTCAATGCGTACATTGTAAGATTAAAAAAAAATATAGTTTTGGAATGAGATCGCGATCGCACACAATTAATGCTGCAATCTTTCTCTCTAAAACATGATGTGTATCATTGGCCTACTTTCGAACACACTTATGCAAATTGGTGTACACTGTCCATTTGTTTACAGTTTGTGCGGTCGCCGTCTGCATGTTTATGCTGTGGACGCGTCATCTAGTCATCGTGTACATGTACATCGTGTCCGTGGGTGTCGTCTTTCTCTCCTACTGGAGCAACGTAGCCGCCATCAGTTTGATAACAGATGGTCCCAGTCTGCTGGAGGACTTGCTGTCGCTGAACATGTCGCGACTCTTGGATCCCGGGGGAGTAGCGTTATCCATACTACCGCACATGACTGCCCAATGGATGATGGGATTGCTATTCTCCTACCTACACTTAGGGCCACGCTGCGATCTAATCCAAAAGATATTGCCGTTCAGCTTCCTGGCGCCGCTTCTGCTGGCAATGTTGCCAGTGCCGCATTCAATAATCGTACATTCCCCGGTGTTTGCCGCCATCCTGCCGCTCAGCCTATCCAAAATGGCGCTGTGGAGCTCATCCATGCAAATCATGCAGCTGCTGTACAACGGCTATCACCATGCACGCAACTTCTCGTCCAATTTGGGACTCTCCGCACTCGTCGAGAACGAGTGGCAACGCCTCAATGTGCCGTGCGTGTTGCGCGCCTTTTGGACGCTGCGCGTGCTTGAACACCTCATGGCGATACTTTTCCGCGGTGTGGACGGTCCACTCTCATTTGTGATGATCGTACAGAAGCTTCTTGTGACTGGCTGTGAAACACTGACTGCTGTCCTGGGAATGACCAGCATTATATCGCTTATTTGCCACTATATCGGCAAACTGTTTCAAATGTTCTTGTTGGCGGACAACTATGACGACGACAAGTCCATCGGAACGGTGTCAGCCATTCTCTTTTATATTCTTGCTCTGCAAACGGGATTGACATCGCTGACGCCGGACAAACGTTTCATTCGGCTGTGTCGCAATTTGTGCTTGCTCGTGACTGCGTTGTTGCACTTTTTGCACAACATCGTCTCACCGATTATGATGTCGCTGAGTGCAGCTAGGAATCCATCGCGAAAACGACACGCTCGCGCTTTGCTGGTGTGCCTGTTTCTGCTGGCGGCACCATCGTTTTTGATGATCATGCTGTGGTCAGGACATTCACCGTCCACTTGGCTTCTGGCGGTGACTGCGTTTTCGGTTGAGGTCATAGTTAAGGTTGGTAATTGGGCATTTATTGAAATTTGTGTTTTTTTGTTGTTACAATTATCATTAATTCCACAGGTTCTTGTCAGCATTGCTATTTACACTCTGTTCCTTTTGGATGCCAAACGTGAAACTTTCTGGGAGAAATTAGACGATTATGTGTATTACATTCGAGCTTTTGGAAATTCTGTAGAATTCTGCTTTGGAATATTCTTGTTCTTCAATGGAGCTTGGATTCTTGTATTTGAATCAGGTAAAATCTCCTTTGTAGTTGTAACATTTGGTGATGTAGCTCCTAACAGTTCCTAACTTCTACATTAGAGAGCACAAAATTTCTCTATTAACACCTTTAATTGATTGCATTTAATTTTTTGTTTGTTAGTGCCTGGTGTTTTAATTTATTTTTTAATATTATTTTCGTTCTATACATCACTCATACCTTCTTAAACATCACCTTGCCAATTTCATAAATCTGCCTGAAATTGGAATATTGCCTGGATTTATCAAAAACTTATATGGATGATAAACCCAAAACCCAAAAACAAATCAAATTCGTGTGTCACTCAGTATATTATATATTAGGCGGCGCCATACGTGCCCTGATGATGTGTATTCACGCTTACTTCAACATTTGGTGTGAGGCGCGCGCTGGATGGGCAGTATTCATGAAGCGTCGCACAGCCGTTCACAAAATCTCAGCGCTGCCCGAGGCGACGTCCGAACAATTGCAGCGTTTCGATGACGTCTGTGCCATTTGCTATCAGGTCGGTTGTTGTTTTTTGTATTTTCAATTATTTCTAGTGCTAATGTGAGTTCCATTTGTGGCAATGTCACGATGAGCACATCAATACGTCTAGTTTACGATTCAAAACTGTTTTTTCCCCCATAGGACATGACATCAGCAAAGATAACACGATGCAAACACTACTTTCACGGTGTTTGCTTACGAAAGTGGCTGTACGTGCAGGATCGGTGTCCCCTTTGTCATGAGATTATCATGAACCAAGACATCAAGACAGAGGATTCATCTCAACCGGTGGATCATCGCCAAGATCCTGTTCCGGCAGCACAAAATGTGAATAATGCCGTGCAAAATGTTGATGTAAGTTGAATTCCACAGACGCCTTTGGAACATGAAACTTGATATGTTTTCTTACGCTCCAGAAATCATCGATTTGGTTGAAATTTATTTTGTTCCGCTAATTTTTAAGTTTCAAAAAAGAACCTCTTTTGAAATTGTATTGTTTTCTTGGCCAAACGTATTGCGTGACTTCTCGTATCACATTAAGGTTGTTAGTCAATCGATTTGTAATTACAAAGAAAGTGAGAGTAGTTGCTAGGAGTGGTGTCCTCAAAATGCTTACGATTCTAAATATATACATTCGAGTACATAAAAAATTCACAAAAAGACAGTTGCCGCTAAGTAGAATTAGACGTTTTGTCATGATAGCTTTTCTATAATCTTTGAATTAATTAATAAATAATTAATTTCTTTAATAAAACCGGAAATGTGTGCATTTCGTATGCTCAATACATCCAAATTGGTTGGGTCGCGACCTTCAAACTGTTACATATTAATTTAAGATCATTTTACCAGATTGAACTGAACGTGTAACTAATGTAAAAACCTTGACCATTTTCACGCAGCTTTAGAGAGCGAGAGGTACCGAAATGAGGTTAAAAAATTGATGACGTGTTATACCATATTAAGGTAACAAACAACTTGTGTGGTTGATCTTTTTAGTAGTATTTTTAGCAAGTGATCGGACCAATATTTAAAAAAAACTGATCAATGGTCGTTATAATTATGTTCACCTTCAATCGTCAAAAATCTGCTACATATTTTCGCCAGTCATTCAGCGTTAGCAATTCTGATCAATGGTTTCTTTACATTTTTCACGATGTCGTCTTATCGCGTTTGTTTGTATTTTATTGGTGTTTACATTTCACATTAATGTATTCAGTTAAATTTTACTAATACATTTGATTAGAAAAATGTGTTTTCGACCTTAAATTACGACGTTGACGTTAGCAGATAAATTACTATCATTACAATCACATACATTTATTATGATTATAATTTATTTTTTTAAAAATTTCGCTTTGTTGTCCAGGATACGCCAGACCATTCAGGAAGACATCATCAAACCAGTGTACAAGACGAAAACGGACTGCTTGGCGATATTGAATGAAAATTCGACTGTTTGTTTTAATTTTAAAAAGTAATTTAGAATCTTCTCTGTTGTAAGTATTCAAAAAATGCTAATGGATGAAAGCCAACTAATCGTCTTAAGTAGGTAGCTATTTTAGTGGGAGGAATTTTGAAATTGAAGATACTATTTTGGTTGAAATTAATCTCCAATCATTTGCTTTTACTCAAATTTATCTGGCAAAATTACTAAAAAGTTGAGAATACTTATACTTATTCAACGGACAGATGTGCTTCTTATGTATTAAAGTGCTCGAAACAAATCAAATCTGCCTCAAGAACTGAATTATATTTGCAATGTTTTGACTTTTTATAGAATATCATGTATATTGAGTAAAAATTGAGTCATTTTCTATAAAATTCACACAAATATTCAAGTCGTCTTGTTTAATATGGATACATCGAGTGCTTTATCAGGAGAAAATCACGTAAAGTTTATGAGATTTCTTTAACTGTTTAATGTTTTGCCAAAACAGATCGCAAAATAATATTTTTCTATACAATTGCTACATTTAATTTATGTAAATTATGAAAAGTAGTAATAGATATGTACATTTTGTATTTTTTGAATTATTCCACTTAGTGGATGGATAAAACTGACGGAACAAGTCGTACAATCCTTTTTATCCCCGTCCTGATCGATTTACTTAAAGTGTTCTGTTACTGGTTTCCTTGTTCAGTTGAATTGTATGTGGTCGGACAAACAAATTCTAAGAAAGTTGATAGCTAAAATCGTAATAACATTAATTATACTTGACAATCTGGCATGAACAAATAAGAAACGAATATCAATTCTTTTTTTTGTTCATGTCTGGCTTAATCGAAAAAGTAATCTTTTTTATTGATTTAAGCATTGTTGTGATCACGGTTTGATTGTTTGCTAATTTGTATGATCTTGGTGAGTTTGTCTGCCACTTGAAGCATGGCCTTACGCCTGTCTATGTTGCATGTGTGCAAAAATGCTTGGGCATGTGCCACACGACGCTAAATTATGTATAATAAGAGATTCTTGTAATTATAGAAAACGACATTGTGATAGGCAATGGTGAAATAAATTTTTAATACAAAAAAAGTCAATTTTTTTTAACAATTACTTTGAATTCTCCTCTATTCCTCAAAAAGTTGGTTTATCTCTAATAATATGAAAAAGAGCTATTTGGGCTCCTTAAAAAAAATCTTGAGAAACCCCCAAGGAGCTTGTGACGACATCATTTTAATTTCCTTTTTTTAAATTTGATTTTAGCTATAGTAAAACTCCAGTTTTTTATTCAATTTAAAGAAGTGCCTAAGCTCAGGCGGTTTTATTTGAATTATAAATAAGAAATGCAATTTGTTTTACTTAAATGAATATGACTCAAATAAATAACAATCGAACTTTGACAGTAAATGGGCATTATTAAGCGTAATTTCTTGAGTATTAATTAGTTAGGGTCATAGAATAAATTTTAAAAAGTCGTAATAAACATTTTATTAAGCTTTAGTGGGAGTATAACATGTGATTTCATTTTTTAAGCATTTACTTCTGAATTTTTGTACCTAGTACACCAATTATAGAAGATGCAAAATTATTAAATAAGATTTGTTTTCAAATCCATAAGCTATCGTATATAAACTAAAAAAGTATATAATAATAATTGCAATTAACATAGAAACAAGAGTAATTTCTACAAATACTAATCGAATGTGAAACTTCTTAAGCAACTATTTCTTATGCGTTTACGTATTTAATATTTTGGCAATGAATTGGTTATTTTTTGAGTGTGTTATGGGTAGACAGGGCGCGGAATCAGCGATCCTCCACCCGATCTCCTTCATGTGTGTGACTAGCGCAATACTGCAGTATGGAATCTTCTTAATGATGCTGCTCATCTGACCAACGGTTCTTGTCTGCCCACCAACCAGCTGCCGAGTGCACGAATCCAGCGAGGCGGCGTGACCCACAACAAAAACGGTATCGTTTGAGTCGCGCAAAATTCCCGTCATAACATTGTAGCTGCGATGGTAGAAATCTTCGATGGTCTCCTTGAGCGCCAAACCAATCTCGTCAATTGTCATAATTGGTTGGTAAGTGGTATCAATTCGATATCCTGCAGCTACCAGCTCCTCCTGAGTACACCAATCCGGTAGACCGTCCTGATACCAAGCGGCCCATTCAAACAGGCCGGGCTCAATGCATATGAGTGCCTCGCATTCCATCGCGTCCAGACAGCTGGTGACCGTTTGCACACACCGAAACGACGGCGAGCAAAAGACGCGACCGATGGATTTGGCGTGTGATTTGAGGGCAGCGCCAACCAACGAGGCTTGAAACAAACCTACCTTTGTCAGTGGCGAGTCTTTCTTCCAACCAGACACGTTGTTTTTCCGCAATGGCAACGAGTCTGGCATGTTCAAATCTTTCTGCACATAATTTCCAAAGTCGTCGAAACAGTATGGCACCCAAGTGCCGAATGTGAAGTCAATGCGCTCCCCGTGACGCATTACGAAAATTTTGCGTTCCTCGTCGTTGCAGACGTCTCCATTACTGTATTCATCAGATTCTGCTTGCTGATCCATTTTAAGTTCAGACATTGAAGAAATTGAGGTAGATAAGTCCAAAACATCTTTGGATAGATCAACATTATCCTGGGATGGTGAGAGATCATCCTCTAGTACTAGCTGATCCGATATTCCAGTACCAGTCAACTGATCACCTATAATAGATTCCCGGTTGACTACCTGATTATTCGCTAAACTGTCAATGCTACATCCGTCCACTTGATCCACTTGAATGCCTTGAATTCCTGAAGCTGTGTTACAGGATGACGTCACCGTTACAGCATTCTTACACAGCAGCGGCACAGTTCTGTGCAAAGTCCAAGCATCAGATTCGGCTGTACGTTCAACGTAGTTAACTGGCAAGTATCCATTGGCTCCGGTCAGCCAAGAAACACCATCTACCCAGCCGTCGCCTGAGTTCTGGGCTGCATCACCATTCAAGTAGATGTAGTCGCCGATTCTGAGCTCCAGCTCGTCTTGTTCACGTGGAGAGTGCGCATAGACCACTTTGTGCACTTGCTTTGAGCCTAGACGAGCGTCTCGGGAATAGAGGCGCAGCTCCCAGGTAGTGCCCGTGCATTTTGGATCCAATTGTTCACATAATGTCTGTAGGGCAGGCGCTTGTGTTGATGGAAATTGATACGCCAACGTCAGATGAAGTGATTTGACGTGCGGATCCAAGGATATGGCTGGCAATTATCAGGATTTATGATTAGTTCATTTAGTTTCATTAAAAATTATAAACATATTAAGACATGCAAAAACGGATTTAACGATTTTAAAGTTACATTGTCGTACAAAACTTTGTTTTTACCTAAAGGATCTTCTACTTTCTTTTGCTAACTACTTTACATTTTGGCACAGAAACATAATAAGTAACTAATACAGCATAAATGTTGGCTATTAGTAATGTCACAACAACATAAAATAACACATTCAAAAAAAGAACGTATTTTTTGGATATTCTTACATCGGCTACTGCGTGGAATACACCTAGTATTGGAGGTGACGCCTCCGCACCAAGGAAAGCACGCCACTAGCGCGTCCAATTGCTCATAAGTGTCGCTTATTACTTAATGGAGGCAGTTTAAATAAGATGAGGGAAAATGAAAATATTACTAAATACGAATCATCAAAGATTTGAATAGAATTTTTTTCAATGAAACAAAATCCAATATGAATTTTGAAACGCCTGAAAGTCGTCAAAAAATTGATTCTCTAGCATAAACATAAATGTTTGTAAATTAAATATAAAACGAACAATAAGTACTTGAGTTTGAGACTTCTTTGACATACTGCAGCGCCAGACGCTTTAAGTAGTTGGCATCGTCCTCGCCAACAAAAAAACCCATAAAATTGGAGCTTGAATACAGTTCCAAGTGAAGTGGCCGGTCCAAATGTCCGCCGGCCAGTTCGACAGTCTGCTTTAAGGCACGCGACAGCTGAAGTGCACTCTCATCAGGCGCCTTGAAGAATGACACTAACGTTATGTGCGGCATGTAATTGTGCGCCCCATTCTGACCACAAATCTCCCTGGATTGATCCCAAAATTTCTCCAATTGTTGATGGAACTTTCCCGTTGGGCAGGCGTATAAAATATACTCTCTTGGCTGACACTCGTCCAGGAATGGATCGTTCACGTGAGCCAGCAGCCAATCGTTTGCCAGCTGTACACTGCGGTTGCCAGTTGCTGCCAATGCTTTTTCTCTAATTGGGATAACGTGTCGTTTAAATAAGAACGTAAAAGATGCTTCAAAGTTTACTTACGCTCTATGTTTGGGGAATCCCATCTGTAGTAAAATCTGCAACGGTGTCAGGTGCTGCTTCGATATTCGTGTCGGAGTTGGATTTTTTCTGGGCGGTAGTGTTGCCATTTTGATGCGATAAAAATCCTGTAATATTTGTTTAAGAATGTAAATTAAACTGATATTAAACTTTAAATATGTAAAAAAAAACAGTGTTCCAAAGAATAAAGTAATGAGATGTCACTGGCTGGGATGAAGAAGTGAACACATTCAATAAACTGCAGTGACCTGTTTCTCGGAGATCGTCTTTTGGACTGGCGATGTTAATGATTTTCCGATAACGAATTTACTGAAGCATGTATACTATTTGAATTGAATTATTTATATGAGACAAATATTATCAATATTAATTATTGAACTTTATATTTACAGATTAAAAAGAACAACAAAAACAATCAATTAAAGATAAAAAACATCAAAACGTCACAAACGTCACAGAGTTTGATAATCGATTAGTTAGATGTCAAAATTATTTTCGTTATACATATTTGTGTTTTTTCCCCTAAAATCATATTTTAGTGGAAAACTTATGTTTTTCAAATTCAAACATATGCTCGTTGAAATATTTCAGTTAATATTTGTAGCATAACAAATATATTTAAAATATCATTTAAATCATTTAAATAAAATTCAAAAGTAAAAGAAATGATTAAATAAAATACTTTACATAAAAAATCAAAAATTTTATCGTTTTACAATTAAACTATTTTATTTTATTGTACATTTTATAAGTTTTGATTAAAATCCATCCACTTGACTGATAAAAGACATTAAAAATGGTTATATGTGTAAAGTAATTGACTTCTCACGTGCCAAGAAATGCCATAAATGTCGATCCACATATTATGATAAATTTGTTAGCCTATGGTGTACATATTTTATAAAAACAATAACCTTAAAAAAAAATATATATTTCAAGGGTATGAATCCTTGAAAATATCAAGATTGATAAAAATGGAACATAATTAAAATATGGCAATCACTTCCCAAATGAGTACTTATCGTCTTGTCGTTTAATTTAACAATCAATTGATCGTCCAAAAGCCAAAAGCCGGAAGAAGAAGAATAAAAGCACATTTGAGGAGATTATTTCTACGAGTTGATTACGTGGTAATCATATAATGACGCTGGAAACAATTAGCCAGCTCACAGTGGGGATGTGACTGGTGAAAAAAAATTTCATCGAAACTCGACTACTGTGGCTGGTAAAACAGCTGCGAGGGAGGGAGTCTTCCAAAAGTTTTGTGTTCGCACGTTTAATCACAAAAAGTAAACTGCCTATTGATAAAGATGATAATAATTATGAAGTGTTGCTGATAAGCAGTGGCGTTCCTCAACTCTTCCAGCCAACAACTTTGCCACTTTGCATTCAAAATTGATTTACCGCTTTATCGCACACTCGTGCAAGCTCGGAAGTGTCGCGCATCCTACACACAAGTGAATCAAAGCCGTTATTCCTAAAAAATATATTGATAGAAATTCAGGACGTCAAATAAATTACCGACAGTCAATTGAGTGCCAGTGCGGCTGCGAGTTCTTGAACATATGTCGAGAAGCTTTTGTTTCACAAATTATAAAATGGTCGCGATCAGTGCGTGTTTTTGTGAAAAGAGGTCTTGAAAAACATTTCAGTAAATTTGTAACAAAAAATAGAAAAACAACAGAATAATGCCACACTGGTTGAGGCACTCCGCAAAAGGTCGGGCCACCAGTCTCCTTGTTGGCTTTGTGGCGTTGACGCTGGTGCCATCCGTGAAATCGACAGTCTTCGATGCGAAAAGTGATAGTACAGAAGGTAACGTGATTTGGCTAAATGCGGGATTAGTTAAATGTGTGTACAGTTAAGATTACTGCAGCGCTTTGTTTCAAACCGTTATCTTAAAGCGGTCTTATCATTTATTGTTCAATTAGTCTGCATGCAATTTGCAGTTGTGTTGAAAGTATTTGGAGCAGAAAGAAGTTGAAAGTTACCTAAGAGGCTTCAATTCCTAATCAAATTACATTTTGGTAGGTAGCAAATGACCTTGGCAATTTTTGGCATTTTTTTTTAAGAGTTAAAAATAGCATAAGTGCACCTTATCATAATTATCAGTTATCAGCTGTACTGCCGATAAAATGGACGTAATAAATTTATTACACTCATTTTGGACAACATCTTATACCAAAACAAAGTTTTCACGCGAATATATTGCGTCGCTTTCTTAGTGTATTGCATCGACCGATTAGTCGTAAAAAGTTTCTTTTAAAATTTATTGTTTTATAGAAATTCTTCAAAGCATTTATCATTGATTGATTAAGCATTTTGTGCTATCTTTGGAATTTTTAACAATTTTGTCAGGTCGGTTGCATTAAGGAAATTTTAAAGCAAATATATTAACCTCAACGAAAAATATTTTTCAGTCTCCAACTTACGACTAATTAAAAAAGAATCTGCAAAGTGCGTAAAAGCTCCACCGTCACATTAATTAGTAATTAGTGGATGCAAAAATTTCCTTCAACATATTTGTCTACAATTAGCTCAAAGATAACGACATCTGCGACGTCAAACTGCCTAATTGCAGTAAGTCAAAATAATTTAAATGAAAACATGAATCAACTGAATTGTCGTGACTAAGTATTTTCCGTTAAGAAATGTTTTGTGATCGTCATGAACGTTCTAATTACGCATTTTTTGCAGATTTATCATAAATTTTTTATAACATAATATGTCACGGTCCATAAAAAACTTAGTCACTGTTTTAATCTCTGCGTCAAGAACTTGGATGATAACAAACACAAAAATGTTCATTTGACCTTGAAATCATAAATCGAAAGAGTCAATTGGTTTATCTGGATATTCACATGTGGCCAAAAACCATTACTTCATTTATCGTTCATTACTCCCTGAGGATGGTTTTTGAAGTCTCAGCAGTATCCGTTGCCATCCCTGCACAATGTAAAATCTCTTTGTGTCAAATTTACCTTTATTTTTATGTTTGTTCTATCATGCCTGAAATTGACAGGCTGGATGTTTTTATTTAGTATACAAATAACTTGAAGCAGCTAATAGTTGTTTAATAAAAACATGCCGACAAGCACCTAGAGGCTAGTGCATAATGGTAATGACGTAAATAGACTTGTCGATCACCGTACAAGTCCACTCCCACCCGCACTGGAATCAAAATACGCTGTATTTGCTTCTTATCGTTTATCAGTTTGCGCTATCTTCTGCCTATTTATCATCATTATCGTGAAACGGCGTTAATGCAGGCAATCATACGCCTTTTTTTATGATTACAGCCAAAAGTGCTCAGTAAACATCTGACATTCAAGACGCTTTCCGTAAACATTTCGCGTTTCAGGGAAAACACAACGAACCAACTCTCTGTGATCCTTTATTGACTTTAACTATTGAACTTTCCAGAAGACGAGACGCGTCGACACCCCTCGCTGGGCCAATATTGCCAGTCTGAGGCGGATTGCCTGGGCGTATTCGAAGAATGCAGTAAGGGTCAATGTGAATGCAAGCCGTACACATTGCCCATAAACGACAAGTGTCGACTGTGTCCACAGGAAGGACAGAAATGCAGCACGTGCTGCGGTGACGAGCGATTAGACTGCCTGGACGAAGTCTGCACCTTGTGTAGAACAGAAGATGGCACTAACTTTTGCAAGTAAGACATCATCAATTGGCACCAAGCTCAAGCGCAGTTAATCTTTATTGGCAAATGTTTTTTTTCAAGGGGATCCGAAGCCATCATAATGACTGCGTCACAGATCGCCTTGTCGGCGGCTTTGATTATGGGAATAACTGCGTTGGGGACACTTTTGTACAGAATTTGTGTCAGAACTAATTACCCTCGGTGAGTATTTTGCACAACCAAAACTGAAATCCGACAATAATTAAAATGATATCCCAAATAGAAGCACATCGACGCGTACACAGACAACGACTTTTGAAAATGCTGAAGCTTCAGGTCGAGTGTCAGTCTCTTCCGTGCAGGAGCGTGTGTTGTCACGCCTTCGAGACAGACCGCCACGCTACGAGACGCAACACAACGCTCAACATAGACGTGCAGCACCAGAGCCGCCGGCGACCACGGCCACAGCTCCGTCAATGCATCAATCACCTGCTGGCGAGCCACCGCCGACGTATGACGACGGCACTCGTGAAGCGAACACTCTGCCGCCTCCGTATTCTGAGGTCATCCAGATGAATATGTCGATCATTAGTCGGTCAGGGACCAACGCTAATGCTGAGATCGACACCATCAGTGGGGGCACCTGCAATACGGCTTACATCAATACAGAAACCAGCAGTATTCAAGTGATCGAATTAGCTGATGCTAATCAGGTGATCAAACCAAACGATTCGTTGAACAGCGCCGATAAAGTTGTGCACATCTAATGTGGGCCAGCTGACACCAAATAATTTGATAATACTAACAATTGTACCCATAATTTGTTTTAAAAAGATATACTTAGTTTTAACTCATATTTAAGGGAATTAAATAAGAAACCGAGTCACGCTCCACGAGCATTTTTGTTGAATAGAATCTTGGAATCCTTTTTGACATAAATGCTGTGAGACTAGTTGTAAGCTTCGTTGATTACTTAATTGTTTAAAACAATTTTTAAGTATTTTTTTTTAAATTTAATACATCTAATGAAGTTGAGCAGTTACATTTTTAACGAGAGTGCCATTGGAGCACCAACTAATAATAAAATATAAATTGAGACATAAGTCTGTTTAAAATGTTATTATAGATTTTTAATTAAAAAAATACGTTTGATGAATGGTTGGCCTTTTTGTTGTTGAGAGAATCGTGGTGATTGATGTTAAAGATAATTGTATAAATTGTTTACCATATATTTACAACAGATACAGCTTACAATTTCTAGAAAAACAAATAAAAATTAGTTAGTAAGTGCCTCCAGCGCTGCAACGACATCACCCGAATGTTCCCTTATAACTTTTTCCGCTTGCCATTTAGGAATAAGCATTTCATTTATCTGAAATGAAAGAAAGGTTAACATAAATTCAGGCACCATAAAGTAAAACTCCAAATTACCACTAAATCAATGTCCTCCTTTTCAACCACGATCTTTTGCAATTCCCGTTCCTTGGCTAGTTTTTCTTCAGTCTCTTTGTTTCGTTTGTCGCCAAACATATTAACAGCCTAAAATAAAATGATTATAAGAAATCTAAAGATTGGACATTTGAGGTTATGGACTAACATTGGAGATATCTGCGGATGAAATTTCCTTTTCCTCGGCATAGTCGGTGACACGCTCGAGATCGGCGACTCCTCCGTCATGTTTCGCCGCTTTCTTCTGCTTCTTGTCCTGCACATCCTCGGTTCCATTCACTTCTGTTTCCGACATGTTTTTTACAAATTTGAATGAGTTTTTACAACTAAAATAAATTTAACAAAATCTTCACTACAATAGCGAATCGCGCTTTCTGCAAATTTATTCACATGAAGGCTGACTTTTCGGCGCAGAGATGACACTTGGTAGATATATATACATATATTAACTGTTGAACACATATAAAACTAAAATGGCATAACATTAGCCGGAAAAA
The DNA here is from genome assembly GCA_026546915.1 of Sylvicola fuscatus. Lineage (NCBI taxonomy): Eukaryota > Metazoa > Arthropoda > Insecta > Diptera > Anisopodidae > Sylvicola > Sylvicola fuscatus. Next base: position 29,167 of record JANSTS010013923.1, read on the forward strand.
TCAAATCCTCATTGCGAATGGTTTTTCTGGCTTGAGGACGTTTCGGAGCGAGTAATCGGGCTTCCTGAATTTTTGCGGCTTCACTAAATATATCACGTTTTAATTTAGGCTGTAAAAATATTTTTAATAGGTAAAGACTCAATGTAAAGAAACCAAATTAAAAATTACCACAAGTCGTCTGATGTAAAATTCGTAAGGAACATTATGCTTCCGTTTATCAATAGCTACTTTTAGCATTTCGTTAAATTCAGACTATTGAAAGAAAAATTGCTGAAATAAATAAATCAAAATATATTTAATATTCTTTACATCAGTCAAGAGTTCTCCTTTTGACTTCATTAACTCAATGAAATAACTTTTTTCTATGAATCCATTATCAGAAGGATCAAACAACTTAAAAGCGGCCAGAAGCTCTTCAGCGTTTGCCGGTTTCATTCTGTTTGCGGCCAGCATCTTGAACACTTTCGGCAGAAATGTCGACAAATGGATTTCGTTCTCAAATTCCTTTAAATAGCAGTCAGTAAGGATTTCCTTAATGTCCACTTCGGATGGAGCGCATCCGAGAAGACGGAGCACCATACCAACATTTTTTCGCTTCACTGAACGACTTCCGTCGAAATCAAAGAGGAGAAAACTGTCCACAATCAATTGTTCTACTTGACTATTTATTGGAACTTTGATAAAAGCTATTTAATAAAATTGAAAATGTAATTTTCATATACTAACTTGTCATCAACATAAGATCTTCCATCTTTATTTTTTATTTTTGAAAACGATTAACGAATAATTTTGAGTACAAAATGATTTACAAATAACCTTTTTTCTGAAATTAGTTTTTGTCTTATATTCCTTAAAGTTTTATATTAAAACACCTTGTGAGAAATATGTATTTTTTTTTAATTGAAGAAGTAGAGACATATGTATTATATTGATATGTGAACTGTCAAAATGAAAATTATTCGTTTTTTAACAAATAGTTTGTCGGACCTGGCTAAAATTATAACTTTTTAAGTATTGATTAGTTTACGCCATTAAATAATTTTTAAGTCAAAGCATCATGTCGGCTACATTTCGGTTAGCAAAAAAGAAGGCTTCCCAAACTGAGCTTCGGAAGCTGATGAACGAGAAACGTACCAAATCTGCTCCCAAAAAGAAGAAGATCGAGTCATCTCTAGCAAAATATCCTTTCAATTTTTTTTAAACATAAATCTTAATTTCAGACTTAAACATACACAAAATAATATCCTTAACTAAAGAAAACACGTATAACGAGTTAGGTCAATTGACGTGCATCCTATGCAACAGTATAGTGCGATCTGAGGACGTGTGGAAGGTGCACATCAACGCTAGACAGCACAAACAAAATATACTAATTGCAAGAGAACTGAAAGAAAAAACAAAGAACTTTTCCACTCCTCCAGTGGCCAGAAAACGCCCTGCAGAGACAACAGTTACGAATTTCAACTGTAACGATGAAGAATTGCCAATGAAAAAACGAAGAAGCATCTTGAAAAATGCCCGCCCGCCAGCCAAATCAACTACTGAGGAAGATGCAGCTTTTCCAGATGACTTTTTCGACAGCAATCAGCCAGCTGGGTCATCAAATTTTTTCGAAGCAACTTTACGTAAGACCAGTATCAAAAAAGGATTGGTCAAAATAAAACGCGGTGGCGATGCCAACGCTGAGAGCGGCATGGAGGTGGACACTGCTGACGCTGATGAAGTATTGCCGGAGGGATTTTTTGATGATCCTGTTAAAGATGCAAAGGCACGCAATTCAGAGTACAAGGATCCAATTGAAGAGGAGTGGGAGCGTTTCCAGAAGGAAATCAAAGATGCTGCAAATATATCGAACGCCATTATAGCCGAGGAGCAGGACGAGGCTACGGCTGACAGACAGATTGATGAGATTGATGAACAAATGAGGAATTGGTCTCGCGTTTTAGAGTTGGAGAAGAAAAAGAAGGAGGTGGTTGAGAAGGAGAAGTCGAAGCCAATTCATTTGGAGAAAATGGACGTTACAGCTGATAGTGATGATGGCAGCGATCAAGAGAACGATGATTTCAGCGAATACTTGGATTGGAGGGCCAAACGTTTGTAAATGTAATAATTAATCTATGAATAAAATAATCTTTTCCTGTCAATATTGCTTCTTATTTACGTTAATTAAGACAGAATTTTCAATAACACTTTGTATTTTTTAAATACTTTAACATTTCTATAAATTATTAATTTAGACAATTAAATTGCTTCGTCATTCGTGGATTGATTTTCATACAAACAGACTAAAAGAAAATGCTTTACAGTTTAAGTTTTGTGCGGAATGTAACTGTAACTATGATAAATGGAGCTTTCTTATAGAAATCATTATAAAAGTAAATATTATAATGTCTGTTAAATATACGTTTGAAACATAAGAAAAACATTTGTGCTTTACGATATAATGCGCGTCAAAAATTAAACTATTTGTTTCTTCATCTTAATTAGGGTGTAAAGCCCAAGTTCATGCGTAACTGCTCAAGGAACACAAACGTCAGCACGGTATGCGGCCCAAGACGTAAAAATGCAGGGATGTAACCCTTGTAGAAGCCAAGTGGGCCCAATTTCGCTGTGTGCATCACAATATCCCACAATCCCTTGAATTGACCAGGAGTAGCGTTCATCGAACGCGTCTTCAAAACATCTAGTGGCTGTGTGAGAGTGGTAGCGATAGCTCCAGCCGCCAACGAAGCTGTGATGTGAGTGCGAGGATCATCCTTAAAGTACTTTGTTGTAAGCAACATCGCCTTGATTTGGTCATAGAACGCAATCTGTCCAATAGTCATTAAAAATCCACGCATAGTCGCTGTGGTTGCGCCAGAGAACAGGCGACGGAAGCCTTCCTCGCGGTTTACACGCATTAGTCCATCAATGGCATTCTTGTAACTGAAATCAAACCCTTTAAATTCCAAATTTATTAGTTAGACATTTTCACATTCAACTTACTTTCTTCTAGCCTCTGGAGCTAACTTGACATCATTTTGCATTCGGACGTTAACCATATCGGCGGGTGTTCCAATGAACCCACCAGCAGCGCCAGCTCCTCCAGCCAGAAGGATTTTGGCCAAAAATCCAGCGTCTGAGCCGATGTTTTGTTTTGCAACCTCATATATACCGAACCGAGTGGTCGAGTATGTCAGTTGTCGCAGCAATGAAGCGGACAGACCGTTGTACAATGCCAAGACTCCTTGTTGCTTGATCACTTTGCCCGTTAGCTGCAGAACGGACAGTTTGCCTTCTTGTTGTGTTTGCAGTGTTACCTTAAGCAGATCCAGTGGGTGAGTACAACAGGCAGCTCCAGCACTGGCCAGACCGCCAAAGTACCAGCGTGATACGCGCTTCTGTTTTTCGTCACTCATTTTTAGAATCTGTTTGTTTAACTGCAATTGCCAAGATTCAAATATTTGTTTACTCCTTAAGTTATGCAATTTTCTTGGGAATAGCTGAGTCGATGACGATTTGTATAAATTTCGTTTGTGTATCACAGTTTTTATTGGAATGTGTGCGATAGATTTTCTTTGATTTCACTTAAAACGGCTAAGAACTGATATTATGTTTACTTTACGCTTATATTATACATGAAAATTATAAAAAACTATTTAGTTTATTTCATAGGAAAGAAAAACAACTCGACTTTGGATATTTATGGAGAATTTTGGGAATGTAAATGTCATTTGATGAAAATATTGGACAGTATCACCAATAATGATTTTTATGAATTGGTGAGTAATGAATACTTAATCTTATAAGTCATCAATTACATTCCTTTATATACGCTAACAAAAAATTAAATTACTTCAATTATAATCTTTAATACAATTATTCCAATGAAACAAATATATTTTTGCAATAAATTAAATAATAAACAAAATTAACTCTCACAAAACTTATTATCGGTGACACTGGATGGGAATTATCAGCTTGAAGCGCTTCAGCGGAGGATAGCAAATGCGAATGGTCAGCTGTCAAACTATCTGCTGTCAAGATAAGCATACCACATGCGGATCGTCAAGAATTTAAAAACTAATAAACATTTTACAAGTTGTCTACATTTTATATAAATAAAATAAATAAGAAATAACATAAGTTATAGCTGCGACTACAACACTCTTTGTTTACAAAAGAACGTGATCAATATTAAATTATCAAGTTTGTCAACGAGTCTGTGGAGAAAACCAACCAGCAATCAAGGTAACTTCAGTATAAATA